>JAUMTR010000022.1:18983324-19009278 GCA_032270685.1 Microctenopoma stevenorrisi
TATATATCTTGTATAGCTTGTGTGCACACATATATACACATATATACACATATATATATATATACACACACACAAGCTATACAAGATATATATATATATATATATCTTGTATAGCTTGTGTGTGTGTGTATATATATATATATATAAATAATTGAATGAATAGATGTCTTTTTAAAACCTGATTTCCTTTTTTAAACTTCATACTCTCATCTGTGGAGGGGGCTATGAATATGCAATGAGACCTAGCAGTCTAAGAAAAGCCCACTAGGCAGAGTGCTTCCTCCAACACTTCCTGAGACTAAGGAAAGAGTTTAGTGCCGATCTGAGAGAGAGCTCTTCAGTGAGAGGCTGTCTAAAGTGACAGGCGGGCTAGAGGGTGGGGGGGGGGGTCTGTGGTACAACAATAACACTCCTCTTTTCTAAGAGGGGTCAATGTTTTCTAAAGTAAGCAACAGCAAATTCAATGAGGGACACAGAGAAGAGCTGTTCACAGAAAAGCTATTTACAACAACAACCCACGCGACAAAGAAAATACAAAGATTTCAGACTCTGACCTACAAGTCATTGTGTTTCAGCTTTTCACACTTTGCATTTTGATTGTGGTTATTCTTTGTCTTTTCCAGCGTGTTTCTCAGCATTTGCAGTTAGTTTACAGTGGTGACTGACCATCCAGACTCCATGGAAAGCGGGGCGAGACAGATGCATGGCCAATTAGTTAGAACGAATAGACAGATTTCTGCAGTGTGAGTGATGGATGGAAACTTTCTCTAGTGACACATGTAATCCCTCAACTAAACCACAGCATCCAGCTCATGCACCTTTACCACAGGCAGGGGGGCAGCTCATGCAGCTTTCCAAACAAATAGTCATTTGTTGTCTTTCTATCACAAGTGCACATGCTGATATGTGCTCATGTGTAATTATATTGTTAAATAGCTGACTTGAGATATTTCTCCTTGGCTGTCTTTTTCTCAGCATGAAGAACTCAATTTGACAAAATTGCTTTGCAATTTATCGCACCATTGTCGAGACAAACACAGCATATAAATGATTCTGACATTGTAGTTTAAAACTGAATCAGAAAGAACATTGCAATTTTATAACAAACCAGCCTATATTTAGAACCTACAGTATAATGAGGGTATTCTGAAGAAGCAATTGACCAGCAGCTTGCAGGCAGGATTTCTTTTCATATTTCTCACCAGGAGAACTGTAGCCTCTGCTCTCTATGGAACAAATCCCTTAACATTTTATTTAGCATCGACATAAAGCACATATGGTTTTTTATATTTCTCTGATAGCGTTCAACAACGCTCTCCCCATAAACACCATGCTGCGTAAAGCTCAGTTTAACCACTGCTGAAGGGCACATGTGAATTTAAATTAAAAACCTGAAACCACAGTTCACAAATGTGGGGAGACTGTGTTATGCTATACAACTGCAGAGCAACATGAGCAGCAAGCTGGTCATTGTTCTAAAACCTGAACCACACAGAGTGGACAGGCACCCAGAAATCTGCACAGATTAGGGGCCAAAGCATGATACACTCCTGAGGGAGCGAGTGCAAGCGCAGAGACATGATTCATAGCTTTAATGATGGACAGGGCTACTGTATGGCCTGTTGGAAAGAATAACAGTCTGTTTCATTTGGAGGGAAGAAGTAGATGGAGCCCCTGCTCCAGAGCAACTCAGCTCAAGTCATCTGTCAGCACAAACTGGGACCATTAGGGTACAGTAAAGCTCCCACCACTGTCACATAAGGGTGTATGTCTGTGTGTTAAATGAATTTTTAATCCTGCTTTCACAATGAAATGGGGGCTTTGTGGACGCTAGTCCAAACCCCAGCACAGTACAGCATTTCTATTTTCAAGTGACTAGCATGTGGCCATGGCTCTACAGAACACTAGCCAGTGTGACACTATTGAGACATCACTCACACAGACACACTTGGGACACTAATGGGGGGTCCTCAATAAGTTTGTTTGGAATTAGGATGATGGTTTAGGTGTGTCTGTGAGGAATGAGGTAGGAATCATAGTTCAGCGCCAACTCATCAAAACTATGGAGTGGTGAGTTTTCCAGGGCTAGAGATGAGAGGGGAAACAGGAAAGATGAGGGAGGAAGCTGGGTAGTGATTTTGGCACTAACCCTTGCAGTGTGAAATATAGTAACACACACATTAACATGATCACACAGAGAGAAGAGCACTCTCAGAGTCCTAACTGTTGACAGAATGATACAGCGTGGTGCTCCCATGGGCCTCAAGCAGGATGTACGACAGTAATCCCTACACAGACAAGCTGCATTATCAGTCAGTGTAACTTAAGTTGTCAGCAAGGCCAAGGGGCAATAGCAAAAAACAAATGTAAGAAAAGCAAAAACCTACTACTTTGACATGTGCCTGAAAAACTGACAGGTATTGCAGCCGCAGAGAAACTGACTTTAACCTTATACTGTATCTATTTCTGAGGATGATCGACTGCATCAACCTTACTGTCCAACACATACTGTATATTAACCAGATGCTGAACAATAATGTGACATCCAACAACAAATCAATGCTTAAGAGTTGACAAATAGTAACATGACTTTGTGCAGGTGCAAACATCTCGTAGAAACAATTCCAAATATTTCTTAGAATTGCTCCTATGAGATATTTGCACCTGCACAAAGTCATGTTACCATTTATCAGTTCAGCATAAACTGGCAGTAACCGTTCCTAACTTCACAGCAGCTGCAGCAGAAACACAGCGTACCAGAATTAGGTTAAAGTACATTTTTCCAAATGTTAGCAATCCAGCTAAATGATTACTAATTAATTGAGTTATACCACACAGTAACGACATTGCAACTCTGTATACTGCTATAGTATTGGTACATGTGGTGCTGTATGAGTTTGTAATAGTCAGAATATTTATTTTTGCAGCTCTGTATACATAAAATAAAAACATGTCGTTTAAACACTTTTGCTTAATTTTTAAAATAGCAAGAGGCTGAAGCACGAAGGATGCAAGTGACATTTTGGGCAAAATTACGTTTTATACATTAGTTTTAAAGGTCTTGATGAGATCTAAAAAAAAGGTAAAAAAAAAATTGTCCTAATAATAGTTACTTGTTAAAATAAAACAAAAGGCGTAAGTGGAGTAATTACAGTCAATAAAAGGTTTGTTTTAGCTCTCCTGTAAAATTCTGTGCTCCAAACCCTCGATAGAGAGATTTCTTTCTGCATTGTTTGGGCACAGCTGAGGTTAGTAAAAGAAAATAGTAACGCAAACCTGTCATCTTCTAAGTTAGTGAAGGTGGAAGTGTTTATGATGGTGTGTAGAAAATGTTCACAGTATTACACATGCCATGCATTGTGTGTTATAATAATATTCCCTATTCCCTAAGATATTTTGTCTCTGATTATCTTGGGCAGTAATCGAAGCTAACACTGCTAGCTTACCATAGATAGCCAGGACAATTATGGAAGACTGCATGTCATTTTTCAATCAGTGTCAATGTCTTATTTCATCAATCTTTTAAAAACACTGCTTTTCTTTCTATGCAACAAGTGTGTTTTTGCTATTAGCCATGCATGTAGACCTGCCATAAGTGTAGTTTCACCATTAAAACGTAGTTGGGTTTGAGTGACACCATATTTCATGGCAGAGAGACATCAACCTAAGCAATAAATTGCAAGTGGGAATAGTCACCTGGCCAATCATAAGCTGTGCGAAAGAATCCTGGCTAACAACAGAGACCAGAGGATTTATAAGTGTGCTTTTCATATTTCCCAAATCCCTGACAACTCACCAAGACCTGTTTAACAGATGAGTACATTTAAAATTCTGCAGTGGAAAATTCTGTAAAAGCAGGTCCCATATTTTTATAAGCAGCTGCTGAAAAAAATGTGTGTATAATTCAAAAAGGAGGCCGCACAAGTGACATTCGCCTATGCATGCAATCATTTTAAGTGCAGTATAAGCATTGTGATGTTCACCTACGAGTGTGGTTAAAATACCTGCAGCAAAGATAGACAGGGATGTACAAATCACTTTTCATCAAAGTGACAGCCTTTCAGATACCACTACTAATTGACCTGATGGAAATAATCATCACAACCCTCCCACGCCTTGCCTACAAGCCATTAGCTAAAAGTGGATGATTAAAAAAATGTACACAGCTGATATAAGAACACGAAGGAATCCTTTATTGAACGGATGTGTGGTCCCCGAGTCCACGTGGGGGATTTTGTTCTCTCTTGTCTTACTCATTTCCTCCGTCTCTTTTTTTGCTCTCTCCCTGGTCCTTGATTAGGCTAGGTAATAACAAAGCTAAAGGCACTGTAGGAGCCGCATGTCTATAATACGTTGCTTTACTCCAGAATGATCTGATGTTCCACCCAGCTTAAAATATACTCAAATGAAATGACGGGTGCAAAGGGACCCATTGCCCCTCTTAATGTCTCCTACATGAGTTGATTGCTGGGGGTAGTCAAGGGAGCAGCTGTCCCCATGCCAACAGCGTTGACTGGCAGCTATGCCTAACAGTGGGTTAGCAAAAGAGGTGGATGACCCAAACTGTTCCTCTGTAGTATTCCATCCTTGTTTGGCTTAATAAACAATTCACCCTGTGTTTGACATCTAATCACCCTACCTCCACCTTTACAGTATAATGTGTGCCAAGTCAAGTCTTTTAGCCTGACAAGCAAATCGAGTTTATGACCTACTGAAAGTCCTTTTAAAGAGCCTTTCATCCCCCGAATGATCCTTTAAAACTAGTTGTAAATTCCTGTGCAGAGGTTCTGGGTCCTTATCATGTGAGGTTTGGTGATAGAGGTTGAACCCTCAACCTTAAGCAATTTAGCTTCATGGCAAAGCTGGATGTTTGTCAAGACTAAAAGACATCAATGAACAACGTGTCCATACGGGTTTAAGTCAGACAGTGAATCCCCACCTGTTCACCAGAGGACCGAAGACCGTGAAAATGTAAATGTAATCTGTACAAAGTATGCGACTTAGGGCTTGTGCCTCAAACTTATATTCAGTAATATTTCTGAAAATATGAAAAGAAATTGCAACAACAGCATTTATGAGTGCAAAAAGAAATGAAGGATATTGTCCTGGCTTCTTTTCCAGTGAACTACTGTGAAACTGTGAAACATTTTCACACCTCACTTTCTCCTCCGTCTTAGACTTATTTTGGAAGAATGGTGAGATTTGAACTGCAAAGCGACAGAAAATGCTTGCTGTTCCTTGTGGAGCCACAGAGTAACAGTATGGGGGGGGGGGCAGTGAGATTTAATTTAGATTTCCATGAGGCACTTTTGTGTTAGTCTCATCCTCAGTCAGACTTTTATTTAAAAATGATATAGCATTGCTTTGTAATGGCCTCTCCCTCATTCCGATATCTGCAGCATTTTGTCATGCACATGCGCTATCTGGGAGAAGTTTATGTTGGAATTTTCTTTTTAGGTACCAAACCCTCATAGCAAGCTGAGAGACTGCTCTCGTCCTCAGATTTGAATCACACAAACATCTTATCGTGTGTATCACACTGTTCTGAATGGTAAATCTGGGCACGGGATCATAACATGATTTCCAAGGACCTCTTACAAGCAAAGACATTTTTGAGGTATAATCTTTCTTCTTCCAGAAATAGAATAATTATTATAACTTGAAATATTACTGACCACAAATACCTTAGGTAGACTTCTAAAAATGAAAACCACGGCCAAAAGTAAGCGATCAACTATGATTTACTTTGAATGGAGCGAAGATGAACACAGTTCCGCATGACCTACAGTGACTTCTAAAATATCAAACTGACAAATCATCACATTAAGAAAGCATGCTCTAAGGTCTTTCTACTTGTCATAGTGGAACAGTCTTACAAATGTAGCTATATTTAAGCCATTTAAAGCTTGAATTTCACTTGCTTTATTTAATACATATCAGAACTGTTCAAAGATTAACTAAAACTCCACTGCTGCAAATGACAAGTGAAGACCGCAGCATGAGCTTGACAGATTAGTTTTGCATGTCCCCATATACCAAACAAATCTGTCTCAAAAATGCCTTACATGCCACAGTTTTTTTATTCCACTCAGGTTCGCTTTTTAGGTCAAGTACTGTGGGAGAGAGTAAAAAGATCCTTAGACTTCCTTGTGTTTAATGATAAATGCGACTCATCTTGAGCTGTAAATGTTTTAGGAAATCTAAATAAGTGAGTGCTCCTTGTTGCAAAACTGTTTGTCTCGGGCTAAGTTATGATTACAAGCAATCAAAGATGCACAGGAAACACTCAGCATACTTGTGAAGAAATGGCAATAATCAGATCCCCAAAAAATCAAGATGTAATAGAATATACAGCAACTTTGCAGCCAAACTTTTAATTAGCGTCTTTTTTTAAGTTCACCATATGCTGTTGGGTGCACAGAAACCAGATGCTTGGTGATCTGACTGAACACAGAAACTACTTTCTAAAACCTACTGATCACGCACGTGTATGCAGCAGCAACTGTGTGTATGCGACTTATTATCCGGATCCTAATTGACTTTACTTAGTTTGTTACAAGGTCCTTATTATTTACAATAACTGCCATAATAACATTAGTGTTATCTGAGAAACAAAACAAGAAAAACTCAATATAATCTGTTTTATCCCTGAGATTAAATGACCAAATAATAAATATCTGTGCACGTTATTTTGAAGAGGCTGTGCCGTGTGCACTAGTTCTATCAGGAAGATACAAATAGATTACAAAAATTAGATTTGGACTACTGCACATCTGTGCACAGCTGCAATGTTATGGTAAACAACATGTGGTAAATATGATGCTATGAAAAATAAATTTTTGTTTTAATTTCAGATCAAATCACCCAAGAATCTGAACACAAGCAGATATTTTCACCCAGCACCTCAGATACAGTCTTAACTTGGCATGCTGCTATTAAAAATTACATGTGTTCAAGCACATCTGCAGTTTCAACTGCCGGCGCATCTACTGCATGATTTCACCATATCACCTTATGAGCAAAGGAAAGCAACCTCGGAGTGCAGTCCACTAAATTAAACTGGCAATGCATTTAATTGGCAAGAACTCCACAAAAGACAACACGTAAATCAATGGAAAGTGACAATATTTCAAATTAGTCCTTCAGCAACATCCAGCACTCCTCTAAGACAGATTTCTCTCTCCCACTGGCTCAGTTTCTCCTCTGTTTTCAGGTACAGCGCTTACTCCCCGTGTGTCACACAGAAGAATTTGAACAGTGTTATTGATGTGTGAGAGCGTCACAGGGTCAAACCAGGGAAGCTGATCTCTTGCCAGTCGATATAGCCTGACTGCCAAGAAAGACATCAGATCACAGTTGTTTCTCTGTCTGGGCAGATATTGCAGACATCCCCCTGACACACACACACACACACACACACACACACACACACACACACACCTCCCAGAGCTACTTAATCAATGGCACAGTGTACTTAGCCAACATATTTTCTCACTTCTACTATTGCTTGATGTTAATACTCAAGTCAAAAGGCCCTCGAATTATGCATGTGCATTAAAAAGCAATGAGGTAGATGCGGGAGACGGAAGATGTTCTATGCAGTCGAGAAATTTGCAATAAAATAGTGGTGTTACGGATGACATGATAATACCATCAGAACAGTAATATTGTGTATTAACAGGTATCTTTATGAATGTTTTACAGTGCCTGTAGTCATGCAGGAATGCTAAAACAGGAGTAATGATCTATTCTCACTTTGCAGTGCACCATAGACACTATGTCTGGACTCCTCCTTTCCTAATTTGTCTTGTCTCCCCCACTTGAATCCTCTACTGTGTTTCTCCTCTTCACTTGTCTGTCCTTCCTCCTTAACTCCCCACCTGCCCTCAACTCCTCCATCTCACCCCTTCTTCTGCCTCAGCTATTGCTTTACTGCATCAATGAGACGTGCCATTTTCTGCTCTTATCCCTTATACTCTGACCCATGCAGGAGGCATGTGTGCCTCCTAATAGCCGTGACTGCTCCACGACCACCGCACATCCACCCTCTCTTGATCAGGACCACGCATTCTGTGGCCGAAAGGTGGAGGAATCACATGAGAGTAAGGTACATTGGTGGATTCCAGCCCTGTGAGCTAACCTCTCTCTCTCTGTCTGGCTGTGGAAGAGTTATGGTGGGGTCACGACCCCCTGGAGGTCTATAAAGTAAAGAATAGGAGGCAGAGGAAGGCAGCGTCTCGGCCATATGCCTGCCTGGTGCACTGCTGGGACCATTACTGCATCCAATCACACAGACACACAGCAACAACATGCCTCAGAATAACCCAAATATCACTTACAGTACAGGCACCCCTAAAGCCCCTGCAATCAACATCCTCTTAATCACCAATGGCACGACACAGTGGAAATGGTGTTGGTGGACCATTAAGGCACTTTAAGCACTCTGTGCTAGTCAAACTAACATATATTGGGAGATATTAAATACCACTGAAACACAAACAGACTGCTAATGGTTTCATGGTGGTCAACTGAGAATGAGTGTGAGTCAGAAACCAAATGAGAGTCGAAAGAGAGAGAGAGAGAGAGAGAGAAATGAAGGCAGAGACCTAGGTTACACAGGACAGCACAGCCTTAAAGACTCTATTTATGTGAGGGGAAAAAAAACCCACCAGACTCATTACCATGACCTGTGTCTGTCCTCACAGCATTATAGTGTTTTCTCTTCATCTCAAATCAGGGTCAAACTGAGTGAAATACATTTTTTTGTTGGGTATTTTTCAAAAAATGTTCAATCATGAGGTACAAAATGAGGTCGTCTACAATTTTTAATAAAAGAGCAGAGGTAAATGAATGAGTGCACAAGAACACAATGATAAATGGGATTAATAATTTTAAATATGGATAATTAACCAGAGTACTTGTTTAACATAATCAAAGCACCATTACAAGCGATACGCATTAACATTTTATAGGTAGCGCACTCTTCTCAAAAAAGTACTCTGTGCCTTTGAGAATCTGTCACGAACACTCTATTTCCTAAGGGGGGTAACAAAGACTTGTTTGGGTCAGGGGCGCCGATCAAAAACGTTTTTAAGCTTCAAAAGTGGTAGCGGCGATCAATGTGTTGCTACAGGGTATTTTGGTGCTTGTAAATGTAAGGTCAAGACGGACTAAACAAAATTTAGAGACAGTGGGAGGAAAGTGAATGAGGAATTCCTGGTTTACTCCGTTTGAACAAAAGGCCTTGTGCAAAAAATGTCACAATGTTCCAGGTGCTGACTAAATATTCCTGGTTTTCAAAGTAGCAATTTTCTCTTTTACTGTTTAGTGCAGTGAGAAGCACGACGAGTCTTAAACTATCTGCCATGAGACATTATGCTGGGAACAGGAGAATGTAGACTGGACTTAGGCATCTGCCCATAAACTAGGATGAATGTTTGCATTACAACCTGCAAGGTAAACAAACGAGATGCTTTGTGGTTCTCTGTGAAATGCAAACTCCTTCTTTACTCTGAAGCAGCGACCCCCTCTATCTGTTTGTTTTGTAGCCATTACAGCCACTTAGTCTGACAGAGCACTCGGTTTTCCTTATCTCCAGGACAGCTAAGATGCCCTGTGTGTTCCAGCGTCTGGTAAACCTTGGGTTTAGCTCCTATCACCGCGTTTGCCCGTGCCGCAGATCAAAGACAGAATGCCTTTGAGCAAGGAGTCATGAAATGGACAACAAACTTCTGTCAGTAAGTGACTTTATGGTTTCATTCCAACAGGGAAAAGACAAAGAGTGTATTTCAACACCAAGAGAAACCTCAGACAGGTGAGCACAGGACGCATGATGTCCAGCGCAGTGCAACAGCAACTGATAGCACTGCCCAGGACAGAAGAGGGCGAGGAGAGGATTTGCCTGACGTGGCTCAGAGTGAAGAAGCAAAAGCTACCGCTTGTTGCTATGGTAACCGGTCAGCAGGGTGCTGAGGTGTGATGGGCAGCCTGTCATTAACAGTAACAGATGACTCCATTCCCCAGTCAAGATAACGTCAGGGGCAAAAGGAGAATCATAAAGGAAGCTGGTTATTAGAAAGGAGATAAACATGCCGAGCTACATGGTCACAGGCAATGTGGTCTCACCAGCCAGGTATTCAGGGCCCTGTAGCACCACAGAAATAGTTCCTTTCTAAACAATGCCATCTGGGTTGCATTTCAATCAACAGCATAAGCCAAACTGGAAGATGTTCCACCTGGTTGAGTTTTGGCTGCAGTGTTAAAACGAAAATCAAATCTAATTCGGCAGTTCCAAACAAAAGCTAAAGTCGGCTTATTAAACCTCATCAGAAGAGTTTGTTTTGCCCGTGGTCACCAGCATCAAATTGTATCTGAAAGCCCCCCGTACTTAATCTGTTTAACCCATAAAAATATTTAATAACCATTTCACAGAAAGTAACCACACTTGACTGAGGGGATTTCTGCAAAGCCTGAGCTTTAGCAGTACAGATAAATAAACAAGGAGAGAGAATAAAAAAGAAAATTAGATATTGTCACGCAAGTAAAACAGATGTGTTTCCATTTAAAATATGTGAATGGATTCTTCAAACATACTTAAAAGTATGTTGTACAATAGGTTTTCTAGTGTACTTACTGTACGTCCTCCAAAGTATGTGCAGCGGTTTAAACTTTATTAGAAATGTACTGACAGCAGCACACACAAATTATCCTTCACGCAGCACATAGAGGAGTAATATTATTATTCAACTTTGTGGAAGCTGAATGGAGTTTGGAATGCCATTTGTGTGTTTTTGTGTGAAAGAGCAGGAGCCAGGATGTGGGTCTGCACCCATGTGTTTTCTCTCTGAAAACTTTTTTTTTTATTTAACGGCATCTTACAAGGCCTCCTGATAGAAAGGCATCAACAGGTGGCAGAGAGAACACAGAAGACAGGCACAAAAGTGAAACAATAAAACTGCCAGTGGAGAATTGAAAAACCTTAAGAACGAGTGCAGACATGGGAACCGAGAGGAGCAGAGCGATAGATACACAGAGAGACAGATAGATAGATAGAGTGAAGGACTGGGCCAGCTGAAGCACAGAGGGGCTGATTCACAGGCGCGGTGAACGGTTGGCATGCTAATCAAGCCTGTATGTGGTTACAGGCAGGGTGAGAAGCGGGTGCATGAAGGGGCTTCACAGGCAGTCATTTGCCAGCATTCAGCTCCCATCAATATCAGGGCCGATTAATGAGGGGCTTGAGGAGAGTGGGAAGAGGGCAGAGAGGATTTGGGGGGGCAACGGCCAGGTGTCGGGGGAGGCACAGAAAGGGAATAAAGAGGGCGCAGGCAGTGATCCGCGAGGAATTCAAGCCGAGCGGCAACAAAAGTGAAGGGGGGTGGCTGCTAGTTATGCCCTGCAAAAATGGTCATTAAAAAACTGCACTTGGTTTGGTTTTCTTTAATTTTTCTATGTTATCGATCTAAATTATAACAGCTGCAAAATAAAAAGCATAAAGCGAGGAGACAGAGGAAGACCCATTTTGAATAACATGTTGTTCTTACTGCACAGTGATGAGTGAGTAGTCACTTAGTAAAAGGTGAATAAAGACATACTGCTGTCACCGTGTCAATGATATCTGAGGACTGTTGCTGAACGTTTGCAGGACCACTCTCCAGGTGCTGCTTCATCCGGTCAATCAATCAAGCATTTCTCAAGGATTGCAACACAAAATATTAATTCCACTGCATTGTTAAAAGTCTTATGAAATCAAATGCTGCTGCACTGCCAGACAAACAAACTCACTTCTTCCAAGAAAATGTCTTGTAACTCAAGTTTGAGAAGTCAGTCTTTCACTTGATCCAGTTTTGGATTACATGAGTTATCTAGATGTGTTTTTGCAGTGGGAGTATGGAACGGCATATGAAGATAAAAGAAGGGGAAGTGTAGACTGATGTGCGTGTGGGGGCCTTTAATGTTGTGGGACTGAGGTTTAGACGCTAAAATCATGTTTCGCCTCTGAATGGTGCTCCTCCTCCGGTGACAAAGGGTCGTGTTCTTTTAGGCATCTGTGAGCCTGAGGTTGTGTTTATTGTCTGCCGTGCCTGTTGCGCATGTGGGTGGCCGTGCATGTATGTGTCCGAGTTATGGGTGGAGTGTGCATACGTGTGTTTGTATATAAGGGCTTTCTGTGTGTGTGTCTGAGTGTGTGTGTGAGAGTAGACTTGTATGTGTGTTGGCACAACAGTAAGGCATTAGCACAGAGTGATTTAGCATGTGTGTGTGTGTGTGTGTGTGTATGCAGGAGAGAGAGAGATCTGGCCCTTGGGGAGCAGGGATTTCGAGGGGGACAACAAGGGGAGGGGGTAGCTCCAGAGTCCCCCTTTCCTTGGTTCACGACTTGCCAGGTCATGTGACAACTGGTTCTCACAGAGACACTGAGCAGTCGGAAACAAGAGGGCAGCGTGTTAGGGCCGCATGCCTGTTTCATTGTTTGTGTGGGGTGCCTCACTGCTGAATGCAGGCGAATCAATCGAGAAACATCAGCATCAACACACAAGCACAAACTGGACTGGAAGAGGCAGGACAGAGTCCACACTTTGCCGGCCTGTCTCTGGGAACTAACTCAACAGCAGCACAGAGCATTTGCTCCTCATTTATCTGTCTCTATGCCTCCTCTGTCTCTGGCCCTTCATTTGTCCGTTTCTGTTGTCTGTTTCTCATCACCGAGGGAGAAAGGAAAGTAAGTCTCCCTCTTTCCCCTGTTGTCTCACTCTCAGTTTTACTTCTGCTCAATCCCAAATCCAACAATGACTAAAGGTACTAAATGTAAAAATGCCGAACGGGGGTGTAGGAATACCAAGTGCTAATTTGATATCCTCTGGTTGCATCTCTGGTCAGACTCCCAGCAGTTGCATTCCTTCCACAAAGGACAAAGTGCAAGAAAGCAAGGGAGCAGTACTACCCGGGGTAGCATAAAAGCCTTGTGTGTTACTAAAAGTAAATGTTAACCAAGCAGAATGACTGGGAAAACAATCTTAGACCTTCGAGGTTGCCAGGAATCACCTGATCTATGTCCTGTGCTACAAAACAATGAGGTGATGGTTATTAAGGAATATTGTATTTTATTATCTCTTAAAGCAACACAACCATCACGAATCCACACTAAATATATACTGATAGCAAATTGGCTTACTGGATGAGGCATGTATTCTGTGACTCTTACTATATTTATGAAGCCACAGAATAATTTGAAACCTTTGCTCTGAGACACACACAACCGTCCAAACCAATGGAAGCGAAGCTTTCAAATTTTCAATTTGCCACAAACTAAAGATATCACAGATGAGTCCAGATAGCCTGCGAGTCCCCGACAGCGGCTGCTGATTTCTCTAGAGAGTTGTCAAGTTGTGTTGGTGCTTATTGCAAAGTCAGCTTCAACCAACCATCTAAATTAAACCAAATAAAAAGGGGAATCTGGCACAACTCGCTGGGAAATAAATGCCACCACAGCTGTGAGAAAACTGCTAAAGACAAAGGTCGCCTTGATTATCAGACAGCTCAATGATTCCTAAGGGTGGGGACTTGGTCGGGGGCGAAGACTGTGGTGAGGGGGGGGCATAGGGTGGGACAAACTGAGTGTCTCCGACAAGTCCTATGTGGTGCCCAGTGCCGCTCTCTCCCAGCCCCAGCCGCCACATTCAGACGAGGGCTAAAAGGTTAATTGAACCTCTGTGCTTCTCCTTCCTCTGTGTAATTTACTGTGATTAATGCATGGAGGTTACTGTCAGACTCATTTACTAATTGTCCAAAGCAGTTCATAATTAACCACATCTGCAAAAATGTACCTGGAACTGTACGCGCTCTGAAGAACACTAGGGCTGTGTCCATCAGAATAGAGCTATTTCAAAACATAACCTCTCTTATTACCCCCTCAGCCTGGCTCAAACAACTGATGCATACTACTCTATACCTGCTTCAAACAGCTATTAGGAGCAACGGATCTCCTCTATCAGCCAGAATCACAGTTGAATTGCAGTGATGAAGGCTTCAGAGGATGACAACCTTATCACTCCAAGGTCAACTTTTGATGAAAAGAACAGCTGAAGTCAGAGAGATCAAGCCCCTTATAACATGTTCTCCACTAACATTGTGATGTCCAAGGTAAACTTCTCAGGTTTTAAAGGCCGTCTGGCTCAGTTATTTCTGGAGATCCCTCTGACTGACAACAGAACTCCATGTTGCCGGCTAAAGCTCTCCTTCTGTTATCTTTGTTTTGCAATAGTGTCGGTTATTCAAATGTTTGAAATCGTACAGGGAGCATGTTGTTATATTGCTTTTCTTCAGATAGCTCCAAATAAAAAGCAGAAATTACCAACATAACCCCATAGTCTATAACCCTCAGCTTTTGAGAGGCTTAATATTTAATGGAGTCTTTTTTTTATGATATGGATGACCAAATTCCCCTGGCAATGTGCTGCCACAGCTTATCTCTGGGAGAGCGTGTGCGTGCACATTAATTTCCCTATGTTCTCTCTGTTGGGGTGTGTGCATGCATACGTTGAGCACTCTCTGATAGCCCAGTGCTGTGACCTTGTGTCTCTATGTCTCTGGGAGCCAGGCCTTTTCTCTCACTCCTTCCTTATAATGGGTGTATATACATTTTAATCTGGGATTACTTGGCCGACTTTCTGTCAGTCTGGTGAATGTACACACCCTTTGCAATGCCCTGAAGCGGAATAAGAAAATCATTACTGTATGATTTTCCCATTTTAGCACTGCTAACTTAAGGCGTCAACAAGTTCAAACCATTGAGACAGAACCGAGACGGATTTGGGTGGTGTAACAGATTTATTGTATCCTTCTGCACACAAAGGGACACAGGAAATAAAAACTTCAGCCTAATTCAAAGATGTTCTATTGAATTGTGAAGGACAGTCCGGAAACCATTCAAACTGTCGATGAGTACACAAAGTGACAATGATTTCATTTACATCAGTTAAAACTACTTTCACCCTTAAGTTTTTAATAGGATTTCCAAGTCTCATGTTTAAACAACAGTCTCCACATTTTCTAAGGGCATCGTTTAGAACTAATTACAGCAAAGTCAAACTTGCCTGCCATTAATTGTTATTTATGAGGGTGAATTAATTTTTTAAAAGTTGTGGGCTACTTTGTACTCTGACCTTGGCAAAAGGACATAACACTGTAATGCATTCACACCTTTGGCAGATTTTATGCAAACGAACGAAAACTGAATATTTCATCAGGTTTTTCCTCACCAAGGTTACATAGCTGGAGATTTTCCCTGCAACACTTGGATTCAGTTTACTTTGTAGACAATCCAACTACACAACATGACGTCACTAAATCTTTTTTTGATTCTATATAGACTTTTATACATCTTCAGTAACCTATTCAAAGTCTGTGGGTGCTTATTAATTAACTGATTGATTACGCTGCATAATGCCCAGAACATTAGAAAATGAAGTTGTCAGTGTTCTCGGCGCATAGACCAGCACAAGGGGCATGTTGCAGCTGACACAAGAATGAGCATTTGTGTGTTTGTATGTTTGTAGAGGCTATTACGGTCCTTGAGACAACCCTAAGTGGCAAATGGTGTTTAATTATCCACAAGCACGAGCACACAGGGACAAAAAGCCTGAACAACTCGCTGAAACAAAGCAGCTCGAGCATGATGCTGGAGACCCATTGTTTGGCATGAGTGTATGTGGGCCGTGGATTTACAATGAGAAATGGAGAATTAAGAGGGTTTTGCTTCACAAGCATCAAAATAAAGCTCATTTGGGTGTATTCTTTTTTGTTATGGCAAAGGATTTCATTACAAATGTTGTAATTATTCAATTATTCATCCACTGTAATCCGGAATGCCGGACAAATATGTTGGCATTTATTTTCCCTTACAGAGACTAATGCTGCAGGGCACAGTCACCATATACATAAATATATTCATATTTAACCCTAACCAGCAGGTTTGATGCTTTGAAATTGACCACATATCCCTACATAGTTTCAATCATTCACATTTGATTCTTTAATAGAAGGACAAAACATTTTTAACAGTTCCTACTGTTATTAGGCTCGACGATGCAGAAACATGCTCTGATCGATACATCCCACATGATGATTTGCACATTGCTTTGCTCTGACACATAATGTTTTTCTGAGTAACCCCTGAAAAACTTACATACAGTGATTTGCCTCACGCGTTCCAAATAAAAACAAACATATAGACATTTATAAAGAGTTTTCCCTCAGCATAAACTTCTCAGCCTTCCCTTTGTCCGATTAAAACCTTCATGTCTTTGGGGCCATGCCATCCCCACCCATCCACCCCAGCCCCTCCAATTCCCAACAACACGTCGCCATCTCAGACGAGCCCTAGTGCTCATTAAACATAGCTTCCACTCTAGTTCCCAAGATTAGGCAAATGAGCTTCCAAGCACAGTCTATAGACAGCAGCCTGGACCCTACTTCCTTTTCCAAATAAATTTGAACATCATAAGTACTACTTAACTTTGTTATACAATCTAAAATTGTAGTTTGACACATTATCATGGCAAGTTGCTATTAATAGACATTTTCTTTTCTATTTCAGATTCTCCGTGATGGATTCAGAGTGAGCATTCGTGTTGTTAACAATAGCACATTCTTCAGCAGTGGAGCAGTCTTCAACAAAAGCCATCACATGCTACATAGACATAATTCAGCATCAATTGAATCACTTCCTGTCATTTCAATAATACATTACTGCTCACTTAAATTCAGCATTTGCTGTATGACAAAGCTTAAGTTTGCAAGAGTCGAGGAGAGGGACAGAAAAGGTCGTTCAATGTTGACCTATTAGAGACTTTATGGTGCGTAGTCTGTGTTCTCCATGCACAAACATATCTAAAACATTATAGCTGTTAAAAAACTGGATCCAGTTTTACAGATCCTTTTTATACATGCAAAGGTAGTTCTGGTAATAGTATTTATCTCTTACCATCACATATACAGTCAACAAAACACAGTTACCAAAGTCAAACTACACAGGACAAGACTATTCTGATTTGCAGCAGCAGTACAGCAGCACAAAAAGCAAAGAAGAAACACTACTACTACTATATTTTTTAGAAAAGGCAGATTTTGAATATTAAAGTCAAATCTGAAATACAGTTTACACATTGTTATCATTATAAATGACTCTTGCATAAAGAGATAAAACTGATTATTATGAAACAATTTTGCAATCAGCTGAAGACATGCATCACATGTATATATATACATATATATATATATATATATATATAAAGATGATTGGCTATATTACACAAAATACACGCACACACACACGTCTGTATATGTATATAATTATATACATATACATATACACACACACACACACACACACATATATATATATATAAAGATGATTGGCTATATTGCATTCATTGTGAATTTATTTACTGTGGTGAAGGTTGTAAGCATTCCATTTTCAATTTTCTTGCCGAGCACAATAAATACATTTGCTGGGAAAGTCCAATCTTTCTTATCAGATAATGAAATCTCATATTCGGCAGTCCCATATCCCAGCTTGGACCATATCCCAGCTGTGTGCGTTTTCCATCTAACAACTACACAACAGAGTTACAGGGGGACAGGGAATGGTACTGAGCCTCAGAGAGATGTGGAGCTGATTATAGCTTCACACCTCCTACAGCCACATGAACAGTCTTAACCTCCCTCCACCTTTCATTCCCACTGCTATGACAAGAAAGACTAGTTAGCTGAAAGAGGGTTAAAAGTCAGATATCCATCATTAGGGGTGGGATGTTCTGGGCTTTTGGTTCATTGGGGTCATAATCTAATTCAACTGAATTTAAAACTAATTCAGTAAGCTTCTACCATTTCTATTTGTGCAAGTATATTTATTTTTGCCTCAGGGTTGCATTTTTACATTACAATGTATTATTTTGTTAACTTTTTCAAACGAATACAAACATTACACATTACCAATTGTGTTTTTGTCTTGGCAGAATTAACCCTGCAATAGAAGCCTGGCTGCATCACTAAAAGCAAAACATTTTATGGATCATGTTAAAATCCTGCACTAACAGATCTTAAATGCACTCAAACATCATTTTTAATTTAATTTCTCCATAACAAAGTATACATTTTTCTTGCATAGCGTAACAGCTAGCATTTCAAAGTCATTTTTTCCCTTATAGGCCCTTCTAAAGTATATTTTTGGTATGACTGGAAACAGTGAGGGACTACTTTAAACGGATATTAAAAAGATTGTGACTTAATCCCGCTAGAAATACTGACCATCTTACAGAACAACTAATCACTGCCTGTGACTTACATCACTGCTGATATGAATGGCAGTAACAACGCAGTCCTTAAGTTGATAAAACAACACTCTCCATCTTCTTGGCGTAACACTTGATGTGCATCCCCCCCCTCTTCCAGACATGACAAGAACTGAAGAGAAAATCATTGTTAACCCAGGCAGTGCTCACTCCTTGGCACTTGCTCCCAATTTATTTTGCTCGTGAGCTAATCTGTAAGAAAAGGGGGAAACTCACTGTCTAATGGCTTCATGGACATTACTTTTCTAGACGCACGCAAAAAAAGGCTTGGGGAAGTAAGGATGGGATGTGTGTAAGCTGTCCAATAAATCCCTAGCTCTAGCTGCATTTGTTTGGTTTATATTTGTCTGGTTTCATACTTACTGAGACTAAGACGTGACATGTAGTTGGCAACTAAAACGTTGCTTAAATCCGCTTTACTACCGCTGGATTCAGGAAGATGCTGCAGCCCTTACAAACTTGGAGAGAAGTGTGAATTCTAAGCAGGCTGCCAAGATGATAACAATTCATCATACATTGCTATGGGTCCAATCTATGCTGGAAGGCAGCCAAAACACCACTTTCAAGGTAGAAAAGACACCTTTGCCTTTAAAGCAGCCATAAATTCCACTGATTGGAGTTAAATGCTTTTATTTTGTGGATACTAGATATTATATCAAACATGGTGTTGGGGGGGGTCATTCAGAAATGCAATGTACTGAGCTAATGTTCATTTAAGATTAAGTCACTATTAAACATAATATATACGACAGTGCTGCATGTTTAAGAAATCTATGGAAAGATGACTACGCATATTTTTAGTGAGCTGCAGCGATCAGAGTAAAAACAAAGCCTACTATTTTTTTTCAATCATACTTCTGTTCCTCCCTATTCAGCATATACTGTGGGAGAAACACAAACCCTAATGTTGCATCATCTTAGTGAGGAGAAAGCACATTTTACAGTGGTTAGTTCAGTCAACATGCAGTAACATCAGCACCAGCCTTCTCTTTCATATGTTACCCCCACTGTCTACAAATGGGGAAAAGAAGAACAAAGAATGAAGCAGAGCATGTTGCAACCAAGGTTCTTTCCCTAGAAGAAAACAGCATTTCTTGGCTGGACCGCTGAGGCTATTTTTAGCATCTGCTTCATCTGTAGGACTCGACTACAAGCTCAAGCTGAAAAAGACCTATATAGAAAAAAATCTAATTTTCATCAAAATGTGAGCTGTTTCCTTTCTTGACTTTACTACAGGGACGACCCCTCACCAAATCTAAATGAACTATTTTCCCATAGGAGAACATGTCTCAGGAAAATCTCCTGTTTTGTCCTGTATGTGTGAAAGAGCAACTTGATGATGCTGATGTCAAAACATATAACACTGTCAACTCCATACTACCACTATCACTGGCCAACAGACACTACTATATCAGACACCTCTAGATCACCGGCAAGCTAATAGCACTTCTATCTGACACTTAAACATATTTCTATCATCCAGAATTGTGAGTCACACAGCCTAATATACTGTCGTTCAGGCTGAACTCTTTCCTTACTCAAACTAGAACTGTAAGCACCTCATATGAACAAATACACATTAGCTCAATGCAGTGAACACAGTTATTCTTTGGTTCTTATCACACACACTTACTCAAGTTAACTCAGCAATAACATCTCTGAATAATACCTATTTATTTACTGCACATTTGTTTAACAATCACACTCGAGTGGGGTCATGGCTTTGCTTCCCACTGGTGTCTTTCAGTGTCTGTGTTTCTTTTACAATACAACACAAAATTAAATGAGGGGCCTTGAATTTATTGGTCTCTGAAAGCGTGATTTTTTCCAATTGGTAAATAGATAACGCAGCAATCCACATTTATTTTAAATCAGTGATTTTACAGCTACGGACAGGGAGTGATTACGGTAGGAAGTCATGAGTGTTTCAACGTAGCAGATGGTTAGTTTACCTTGTTGAAGAGCTTGCTCGTGGATAACCATATATTTTCTTAACTAGATAGTGCAACTGAATTGCTGTTTAGCTGACCGAACGACCTGTTGATTGCCACTATGCACGTTCAAGAATTCAAGAAAGTTGATTCTGTTCATCTGGACAAAGCCCTGTTGATTAGCTGTTTGGGACAACGACCTGCCACCAGTGCATCCGCCAAAGCTGGAAATCAGTACAACAAAGCTGCAATCTCTGCTCCCAGTGGGGAGAAATATCCTTTGATGAATACTGTGGCTTAGAGATCCAATCTCTACAGTAATCTGCAGATTTCTTTTAAAGAATCATAAACAGTCTGAGTGTACTTATATTTTTCAACTGCATTATGTGAGGCGATGAATGAACAGAGCTGGCTAAATCCCCTGTCAATCTGCCTGTAGTTGACATGAATGCAGCTCTGCAATGGAAACACAGTTGACCTAAGCAGAAATGGCATTTACTGTATAAAAAAAGAACAAAGGAAAGATCTGGAACACTCCGAGGAGAAATTACTTTTTTATCGTCCCTTGTGGTTTCTGAGCTATTGCTGGGGGATGTAACAACCCTCTGAATGATCATCTGCTCCCTTTGTCTCACTCCCAATGTCTCTCTCTTCCCATTAATCAATCATCAATCGTCAATCTATCAAAGTATCTATATACTGTATGTATCTACAGCAGAAAAAGGTCACGGCATAAAAAACTCTTGCATGTAAAATAATCCTGCAGACCATATTTTAGGAATGCAAAGAAAGCAAACTACCACCACTTCAGCATTTGCCCTGTTAGCACCTTGAGCTTAGGTCTCAGGTAGAAGGTGCTGAACGTATAAGCTTGCTCAGCTGTGTAATACATGTAGATAATCTGCTTACCTCACCAAGTTAATTCTACAGAGGAGGTGATGACTGCTGATCATTACAAAGTGTGATGAACCTACACGTAAGAAACTAAGAAACACGCAACCCCACTACATCTGCTTCTAAAGTCCAAAACGACCTATAGCATAATAAGCTAAGGCTTACTCTTAATGGTGACTGCAATAAAATAGGCCAACTAGGCAAAAAAAAGCTCACACATCAAGGCAGAAAATGACATGCTGCATTCTTAATTAGGAGATTAGTCTGATTTTCTTTGCTACAGTTCTTGCAGCAAACTTCATCATGGCTGTATAATGTACTGCTTAGACTCTATCCTGCCATGTCTGGCTTCAATAATCAGCACATTAAAAACTGGCGCTGACAAGAAAAAAGGCAGTTGGTTGTAGTCAATTTAGGATCCTGCAGTCCAACAAAAATATGTGATTATTGTTTGCAGTAGGTCCCTCAGCAATCGCAGCCCTGAGTCAAGTACAGGCAATCTCCTTGAGTCTACTGGCCAGGGAGCCAAAAGGAACTAATGAGTCATGCTCTACTGATGGATCTGCTCTAGGTGCATATGAAAGTATGTGTTTTAAAGAGAACCAGAAGAGGTGGGGGTGTTTTCAGATTTAACCCCTCACAGTCTGTCTGAACAAAGACGGAGGACAACAAGGGGTATGTCACGGCAGGTTAAATCTATCAGGAAACGAGCATGTTTACCAGCCCAGTTATCTACATACTGAAGCAAATGCTGTTTGCATGAGCAGGAGCGCGTCTGTGCAGATGGTCTTTGTTGAAAATCGCATCCGACTCTTACTCAAGCGTGTAAACTCCTGTTGGCACTGACCAGCAGGCTGTGGAGCCACACATACATAGGGGGAAAGACGGCATACCTGAAAGTCAATGCTTCTCGTCGTGTGAGCAACTGAAAAGTTCTTTAGACACGAGAACAACAACATAAAGTATGTCTTACGTGCACTAGTAACTGTAAAATAAATGTTTACAATTAAATATAATATGATGTGGGCTTACCACAGTGAACATTGGTAAAATGACAAAATTTTTGGTATTAAGTATTTTTGGAAGGCTTTTACCACACCAAAATTATTAGCCAGCCTTATTACTATTCTTTTGCTGAAAGAAGCAGCAAGAGGAATACCTAATGGTGAACACAATGTCAACGACTTGCTGTATGTTTAATACTATGAATAGCAAATAGAATCTCTCTTTACTGCAGCGCCTCCTCAGTGATAGCAGTCTGGTGTGTTTGCTCTAAGCAATTTTCAATTTCCACAGATAATGTATAAAAAGGTTTTAAAGCATGTACAAGGATAAATACGGATGATTCTTTAATGATAATTGAAAGTTGATTTTCTACTATAATGTAAGTCGTCCTTTTGATATTCTATGTGTGAACTCCTCTGAACTATTCATCCAGAGCGCAAGAAGCTTTTTGGCTGAATCAAACTGTTGCTATAAGATGTCTGCCAAACGGCCGGCTCTCATTTGAAACTGATTATAGAGCAAGAAATGAAGGCAAAAACCCTGTTGTCTTTAAGTGTTCTCTAGAAAAGGGAACTTAAATCCTCTGCAGCGCTACGTGAGAGCTGGACACTGAGGTCCATGTACTGTCTTGCAAGAGTGTTGAGAGTTTTAATTGCAACTGAGTAAGAAGTGATCAATGTGAAACTTGATTAATGGCATCTACTTACTTTTCCTACACACATCTGTGAAACGATCACATTTTTTCCCATTCCAACACATTTTAGTGCTTCAAGGGCCATTACAACCATGACTATGAATATCAAATCATCCATATCCAGTGTCCTCTCCACACAGTCTTAGTTGCTTCCAAAAGGTACCGTATATATATTTTTTGGAAGGTTTAATATTATAGAATTATAATTACTATAGGTTATTATTTGTATTATACATTACAATGCACAGGCGTGGTAAACTTATGACCATTTACTTTCATATTCAGTCATCTAACACAACAAAACTAACTTTAATCTATCCCAAAGTGATTGGTTTCAGGTATTGTTTTTCAGGTCCAGTTATTTTCTATATAGCCATTATTTGCACACAGTTAATCCCCCAGTGGACCTCCATGATAGCGCCAGCTACGCATACATATAGGGAAATTTGTGATGCAGCTGCAAGGACTCAATTTAATGGATGTCTGTTCACTAAGCCTAGCCACACTTTGCTTCTGACACAACCTTGCACCTTCTCCAGACAACATCCCTGAGGAGCAATTCACTGTGTCAGTGATGTTGAATACCAGCTCCCTCCCACCCACCCAGCTACTAAGTCCCTCCTGCACTTAGTGGTAGCCACATTGCTCAAAAAACTAGTTTTGTGAAAAGGAACAAGGAGTACTATTTCCACTGAGATAGCCTGGAGCAAGGCATAGATCCCCAGCTGCTGCAGTAGGAGTTGCACAATGTCCAATTTCCATGTATGGCTCGTACTGAAAAGATTCTAAGTGTGTAGAGCACATAGAGACTTCCACCAAACACGTTTTTTGTCGGAACTGAGAGTTGAGCAGGGATCTGGGCTGTGGCTGCAGCAGGATAATACCACTAGATTACAGAAACCTTAAACAAGGCTTTACTGGAGGCCAATGTAATTGTAATAGCTGGTGTTTTATAAGATAAATGTTTTAAGATAATATATATATATAGTATACATTGACTTGATTTTAGTGAAAAGCATGTAGATGTGTTAGAAGGAAGAAGACAAAACAAAGATAAGCTGCTGCAGACTACACTGAGATAGATCAGCAAACACTATACATCTGCTGCAAAAGACTCAAGTGTGACATTATTTATCAAGCAATGTTTACAACTTCTGGCGTTACCTGTCTTAGACAAAACCTTATTTTTGAAAGAGAGCTGTTTTATCAGGTTCCTTTCAGCGATAAAGAGCCACGTCAATAGAATGATGGCTTCAGACAGCCCATTAACTGCTCCAATTAGACCTGCTGATTCTCACTCCATGTGAAACAGACTTAACTCTTCCTCGGCGCAGCTGTACACAGTGTCAGACACACGCTCAAGTGTGAAAAAAAAACATTTACCGCACACATCTGGTGCTTGCCCAATGACTTAAAAAAAGAGGCAGCACATATGTTTCTTTATGGCCACAGGCACAATCATGTCTCTCCTGACATCCTTGCAAAAGGCCCTAAATCATTTGGCTACAGTGAATTCCTAATCCAGAGACGGAGTGACAGGTAATGTATTTCTACAAAGTGTTGTATTTCTTTTCAGGCTCTCGGGTTGTTAATGTTTCACATTAGCATAGGGAGGACAGGTGCAGGATGGTCAGAGAAAGAACAGAAAGCGTAAAAGTTTTTTACCGAACATGCCTGAGGCAGGACAAAGGAAATAAAGATGGCAGCAAATGTAGTGGTTTGAAATGGCTACAAGAGTGCACTGTTGAGAAGTGCCCTCCAAATACCTAACATAAGTTATGTATTGAGCTCACTTTTTTGTCAGCTGAAAGATTAGATCTGTGAATTAGTTGTATTGTCGCATTGCCACAACTGAGGCACAAAAACAAAAACCTTGAGAACTGCTGTTTCCTTTTGTCTGAAGCATTAACTTTCTGAAATGTATAATCTGATCCCAACATGCTAAAAGGACCGTTTGTTGATGAGTAATGTCTAAATTACTAAATCTAATATACTTTAGTTTGCATCTGTCAGCATGAACTAGTGCTTAAAAAGCCCCTGTAGAACAATAAAATAATAGCTCTCTTACAGTAATAACGCTGCTTTTTCATTGTTATTTTAATGAAACTTGTTGCCTTTTTTAATTAATGTATTATATTTGATTGTACATATTTATATAGAAACATAAAAAAGCTTATATGTTGTGAGGTGGTACTAATAAGGTATAATGACTTTGTCAGTTTGCAGCCTGCTGTCTGGTTGATCAGTAAATGCTAATTTTGCATTGATGTTGCACGCTCATTGACATTTTAGACTTTGCAAATGTGGCCATAGAATTTCTAACAGCTTTGCTGTGGTTTAATTAATCGGAATGATTTATTTCTTTGGTTTTGAACCATGTAAAACATGCATGTATCACAAATTGGAGATTAGCTCTTCCTCAGCTGTCACTCAAACAGCAGAGCCCGCAGATCTCTGGAGTTCCGACAGTAATGTGGGCTGTCATCAATTGAATACGCCTGCAGGTATGAGCTTTGCCCGTCAATAAGTTTGACTAATGGAGGTTGCAGCAGCTGAAGATGATGAAACAATATCAAAGAAAGTGTTGTCATAGGAGAACCTCTCATTTGCCTTTTTGTGGTTTTTTGTGGTAAGTAGGGCTGCAACTATCGAGTATTTTTTGTAATCGAGTATTCTGTCAATTTTATCATCGATTATTCGAGTAATCGGATAAAACAGATTTTGTGTTTTAAACAATATTGACAGTGCATTATGTCACATGAAAGATCTGTTATAAGCAAGCAATTGACTGTTATTGATAAACCAATAATCACAAATACCGTGCGTTATAACTAGCTAGTGTTTAAATTAGTTAGCAATTATAATTAATACAGATCCCTTAGGTTTGCTGGGGGGGTGAGCGAAGCCAAGCATGTGAAAGCTTTACAATAACTTACTGTCACTGAGTGATTGTGAATCTGTGTCGGGGACAGTTAATATATTAATGAATAATTAATAAATATAACACCTGTAACGTCAGCAGAAATGCACAAAACCTCTCGCTGTGTAAATATTCACACGGATCCTTTTACGCAATG
>JAUMTR010000022.1:19024361-19036948 GCA_032270685.1 Microctenopoma stevenorrisi
CACACACGTATATATATATATATATATATATATACATATTTGCATTAAGCCTTTATTTTGTTGTTTAACATGCAATAACAATAATTTAATTTCTGTAAAGTCACTTAACACTTAAATCAGAATGAAAACTTTTCTTTTCCTGTTGAGTTTGTTGAAATTAAACAAACATTAAGGGTTAATACGGGTTAATACTATGGGTTAGTAAATATGAAGAATATGTAAAAATGCATGTCAGTATTTCAGTTATTATATATCGTTTATACATTAAGTACTTTTTTCTTTCTCACAAGTATCACAACAAATTAGTTGTAGAATGTGTCCACTTCACTACAACCACAAGCTACAGCATTTTGTGGGTCTGATATAAAAAAACAACCAAATATGATTTGTTATAATGGAATATGATACTTTGCATATTGTAGCAGGGTTTGCATCCATTCACTGAGTGATTCAAAAGAATCGTTAGATTAACTTAATAACTTGGCAAGATTCTGTTTTTAATTTTAAAAAGTGTACCCATTGTTTTTGAGCTGGTCACTAACGGTTTATATGATCGTGAGTGTCATTTTATAACATTGAAATGAATTGAAAACTAACAGTAAAGGAGTGATCAATAACTACTGGCTGCACTGATTCTACATTTCCCAGTAAACAACGCAACATTTATATTACTCAGACTGCTACATGATGAAATTCATCAGTTTGACCAGACAAGTAGAAGGCATTTTAGAAATATATTCCAATATTTCATTTACCACACTTTGTGTAGCTACTCTGAACAGTTAACCACTATTGATGCATGACACCAAAAGGAACTGGCCTAGTTGTCATTTAGGTAGACCTTTACATCAGTTACTTTCCAACAACAGAGCCAAAGAACCAAAGCCAAAGGGAAATGTAACTTCCTGCAGAATGAAAAACTTTCCTGTGCATGAATCATCGTAAACCAGGATTGTTTGATGTGATGTGGCCTGAAAGTTCTTCGAAACTTCCAACCACGTCACAATTAATCTTCCAAAGTGATTCAAATTGAGCTGTGTTTGCACTAAGTTGAATTATTGTAACTTAGCACAATGGGGTCTGGCAGTATCATTACAGGCAATCATATTCCAACAATCAATAAAATTGCTCTAACATTAACTAAATATGCACATTGGAAAACCATAACACATTCAAGTCTTTGGTGGGATTATTCTTGTTCTGATCAGGTCCAAGTTGTCAGTGTTCTGGTATAAAATGAATTAAAGTGCATCTTGCCATGCTTTTAAATACTTTCTTTCTTTTTTAATACTTTAAATACGTTTCCTGAGAGTAGTAGAAAACCAAAATTCTGCTCCAGGAGCTGGTAGTAAAATACTCGCCATTTTTCTACATGTTGAGTTAAGGAATAAAACACAGACTGATTTTTATGGGACCCACTGACAGGCATGAAGACAGATGCCATATGGGTACTCCGGTGAAACAGTAACGGAAGATTGAAGAGGTTTTTTTTTATTGAATTAAAGATATATGTGTGTATGTTTCACGATTGTTTATCATATTTTATGCTCTGTAAGGTGTCCTTGAGTTGTAGAATAGCATCCACAAATAAAATGTATTATTATTATTATTATATACCAAAAAGGAAATTATTGTGATTTAATGAAAGAGACAGAAAGATATTCAGCAAGGAATCTAAATAAACGCTGAATAAACATAAAGTTTCGTATTGCTTTTGCACAAAACAAGTGACGAACATTGAAGGAATAGAAAAGCTGTCCTGCATATGTGCTCATGATGATTTCCATTACGCAGAAACAAGTAAACATGCACAGGCAACAATGCCCCACGGATACAAAACATGCAGTCACTAAAGCTGGATGAGGAGCAACAATTCACAATGAATTATTTGTCATCAAACATGCCTTTCTCGTTACGTGCTGCACCACTGTAACGATGCAGCAGGACGCTCATGGATTAAATGAGCCAGGCTGATTTATTTGCCTCTGCTGAGTTTGACTGTATTGATTCCAGGTCACTTGACTGGCTGACTTCAGATCATGTTCAGGTGACTACAACACAGATGGAACAAAACGGAGAGGCACTGAGAAAGCAGCTTTCCCTCACAGTAATGAGTTCCATACAAGCTCAATTTTGACTTGAGCCAGAAGAGAAGTGAAAGATGGTATAGAAATGATATTGGTGCTCCTCTAATACTGCCCGCAGAGATCCTGCTGCCACGCTATGGCAGAAGGATGGCTGCAAATTAATAAAATATATGGAATCCAAAGCAGAGACGTCTGAATGTGGCATAAATCTAGTCATATGTCTCTGCAACTCTGCGATCCAATGAAAAATACTCTACAGGACTGTTTAAAACGTCGAATCAAAACAGAACCAGCAGTCAGTCCACAGTAAACACAAAACATGCCTCATGAAACACACAACAAATTGTCTGTTAAATGACCTCCTAATTTTGCACACAACGTGGGATATTGATTTTATCTCAGACATCCTTGGAAAAAAGTAGCATGCAGCTCACTAAATCACTGAAACCTAATGCGGTGTCTTAATTTTGACAAGCTGCACGCTGATATGTACGGAGCAGTAATAACGTGTGTGTTGGAAATTATTCAGCAAATAAAAATTTTATTTGAATATCAAAATTGTAGATAAAGGCCAATACATCAGAAAATGGTTTTAGACAACATTTGAACTGCTTTAGCATCCTTTCATAAACTTTATGACAATAACAGAATTTATTATACATTTATTTCTAAATATTTCATACACAGATAAACTTGTGAGTATTTTTATTTTAAGTTTTAGATAATAATTTTTTATAAGCATAGTAAAATTACTATAAATTTCATATACCATCAGAAACTGCAGCTATAAATAGAGAGTGATATTGGTGGCAGGCTCTACTTCTTAAAATTGATATTATATCTTTAATTATTATTTTAAGTTCTCTGTAACAAGACTTTTAGTTCTTTCATGTTTTTATGTTACAGTCAAATATGTGGCTGAAAGATATTTATGCTGTGTTTTCAGTTATCTGAATTTTTAGAATGAGTGAGACTAGACTTTAATTATAGCTTATTATAAATACATTAAATAAAATCTGCATTTAGCCCATGTACTGGAAACTTATTTAATGGCTATATCAGTATATAATATGATGATGTATGTGATGGAGAGTATGGATAGTGGATATAAAGCTGTTTAGATCCAGACACAGAAAACAGAGATTTGTAATTTGAAGTAAATTACAAGTAATAATTAAAGCAGATCTTCAGAGCACAATTTTAAAAGGTGCTTCAAATGTAATATTTTAAAAAAAGGTCACAGTTTAACAAATATAATGATTTTGTAAAACACAGACCCACAGTACCATCGGTTATTTTTCAAATATTTAAGTATTTAAATGTTAGTGCACACTGTCTTTCCCAAGCCGTTTCACATGTCATTGCATCAACACTGCCACCCTGAGGTCAAAAGATGAACAAAAACATAGTTGTTTTGCAATTGAAGATGCTGGAAATAAAAAATAAATAATTAAAAAAAAAAATATATATATATATATTTTTTTTTTTTTTCTCTCAGTTCAGCTGAAGGTCACTGGTTTTTAACACAGCGGTATTATTTTGATATCTGGCAAACTGACAGTGGGTATGTAGAAATGTTAGTTACTGTAAAATGTTTTATTCAAAAATTAAAAACACATGAATAAATAAAATTACATTCTGAGAAAATGTAGGAATAAAAATTGGATTTTTTCAAAGTTAAATAACTGCTATTTTTGTCAGTAAAAATGAAACTGATGAGGGTGATAATGAGTTCCTGCACTTTATAAGCCATTTCTTATCCTTTGGAATATTTAGATTGAACCTAAGTTCTTTTAAAACAGCCACTCTGGGCTGGAATCGATTTCACCTTGAGCTTAAATGGTTTACAGTGAAGTACGCAGTCGGCATCAGCAGCTGGATAAAGAGCTAGGAAATAAAATCACCTGCTTTCCTTAAAAGTTGCTGTGTGATCCCTGACCTTGCGCTGAGAAAGAGCTACGGACTCCTCTAATCTACAGAGACCTTGTGCACGTGGATTAACCTTTGCTGAGACCATGATTTCACAAGCAGGAAGAGGAGAGTAAGCAGAGGAACCATAACTATCTCCAGTAATCCGGGGTTTTAGAGCTTTCTTCGTTTATTTGTCTTAGCTGTTAAGACAAACCTATCTGCTCTCTACTTTGCTAAATTAAACGCCCCAGTCACAGCGGACACAAAGATGCTGTTTTGAAAAGAAATATTTATTTAGTAGAGCTTCTTATCTGAATAGTCTACACAACCCCAGCACCACCTTCCCAGGGTATTGGTTTACTCCTGCCAAAAAGTTAATTCAATCCCACTAAGTTGCTCCAGCTTTAATTAAATAGACCAAAAGCCTTTGCGGGATTTAATTTACTTTCTTGCTAAGTGAACTCTACAGACACTGTAGAACTTTCACTAGTACATTGCTAAAAGGAGACGCTTGCACCGTGGTTCCTTTGCTTTTCTCTTCTTAAGAATGAAATCACACAATTTTCATCAGCAACCTCTTCGGTGTATGTTAGGCCACCAGCTTTCATGCTAGATAAAAAGATATGTGCTTGAGTGGTGCACCCCTGTTGGAGGGCAGACAACACTTTTTTATCACCATAATAAATCTAAGGACTATTGCCATAAAACAAAAGCCTAGTAAAAGTGATTCAGACGACAGTCATGGTGAAATGAATGCCTTGATAAAATGGCAGTCATCAATTGTGGCTTTGGCTTTGGACGCTAACATCTCCTCTAAACGCTCCACTAATTGATACGAACCGTTCACATAAATCAGCTGCTGTATTTGTTGATGCTGGGTGATGTCGCTGCGGTTTGCATTTCTGAGCCACAGATAAATTTCACCGTAACACGTTCTGAGTGGGAGCCTGCACATGTTAGAGTGTTACAACAGAAATAGACTTCTAAGTGTTTATAAAGTGATTACTTACACAAAAAGTGGATTCACATAAGTATCTTCAATGCCGGGAACTTGCAATGCCTTTGAGATTGTTTAAAAGAAGCTGAGCTCTGGATTTAGATAAGTACAAAGTCTATTTAAGGCGACCATCAGCAGTTTTTATCTCTCCAGTAAGTTTTAAACCCACGCTGTTCAAAGCAGCGAGTTAAACTGTTTTCTCTCATAGACAATATTATTCAATTGGATTTAAAAAATACCATACCATTTATTCAGACCCATTCTAAAATAAAAGGTGGTGAGGAAATTTTCTTAATTGTATTTGTGTCTGTGCCTCTGTTCCTCCTGTACAAGGTTTACCATGGGTGGATAAGATTAAATACTAAAATACTGCATGTGCTGGGTCCTGTACTATGATAGTTTTACAGCTTTCAATGAACTATGCCTATTTTATGTTACCTTTTTGGGTTGTTTTTTTTTTTTTTAATTTTTACTAATGTGTATGTTCAGCTATTGGCAAATAAATTAAGTATTTTGTAAAAGAACTAGTGCCACATTAATCAACATTAATGTTGGTAACGTCACTGTAAATGTGCTGTGGTTAGCTCGATGGCTAACGTGCTGCCTAGTCCTAACTAACCTAATATTTAAAAAGAATTGTTTTAAATATAGAGAAGAAAAATGAGGTAGTCAGAAAGTTAAGACCACAAATATAATTGGCTGTTTTGAACAAATATGGCAAAAAAGCTGTGGTTCTTTAGCTTTTGCGTTTGGATACATGACTCGGTTTGTTTTTGCTTTTTATGGACAAACCATTAACTAATTAATCAAGAATATAACCACTCTAGTTCTAATCAGTAAATTCCCTTTTGTAAAATGTGACATACTGTTCTTCATTTTATATTTATGCCACTATTTACCAGTACAAAAATACTGCTTTTGGGACTATTGCAGTACATGTATATACATACATTTTTTTTTTTTTTCAAAAACACACTCAAAACAAATTAAATGTACTGTAATGTTTGCATTTATTTTTTATTATTAAAAATAAATTACTCAGCACCAAAGACAAGCTTGAGCATTTTCAAAATATATCTTTCTGTAGAGAAAATACTTCTATTCTCTCTTTTCTCCATTTAGACTATCAGCTATCACAGAGCAGCAGATGGAGGTGCACAACAGGGTATTGCCACTAAGAGGATTCCTCTTTCTTTGCCTGTCACTCTGGACTTTTTTAGAGACTCTTTCATCGTGACCCAGCTCGTCTGGCTTACTGGAACGGGCGTAGAGTTGTTGGTTAAGCCCTCTTATAACTGCCACAACCCATGTTGACCTGCTTGGCAAACAGAAATCCCTGATTAGATTTACTGTAAATAACATTAAAACCGGTAACCAGGTGGGATAAGAAAGTCCTTGTAGTGTCTTGAGACTCTGAACTGTGACCTTTCTCTCTGAACTCTGAGGTATGTGCCAGCTCTATGTGTGTGATTGGCTCTGTGTCAGGTTTATTCACCTGTGGAGAACATAGCACGCTATAAGAGGTGAGGTGTGCCGCCCAATGGCACATAGCTGTTACAGTTTCTACACTGAAACATTAAAAATATTTTTTTTATTAAACTACATATTGTTAAAATTGTTATTCAGTATAATTGTTAATTGTGCAGTGTTATTGTGTGTTTTCTATTTATGGACATGACTGAAATACCTAAAAATATGGTACATCCCTACAGAGGTTGATAATTTAATCATTCTGAAAATGAATTAATTGTAAATGTGGTTGGCTGACGAATGAGAGCAGCTTGTGACTGTACCGTATGCATATATGTTTTTATTGTTTTTATTTTATTGTCTTTAAAGGTGCTGAAGGTTAAACCTTTCTATTGTTGTACCTATGCATGTTAAAGAACTGTTTTTTACTTATTGCAGTTGTTGTAAGAGTTTCTTACTGTAACGTTTAAGCTCTTAGAATTACATTAGGATTACTCACATGTGTTTAAATCAGTTATCCTCAGTGATTTTATACCGGCGCTGGTCTTTTAAGGTATGAATTACTGTAAAGGTATTTCACACATGCACAGTTCAATAAAGATTCAATAAAAACCCTGCAGTCGTTTAATGGCTTCATGGGTAGTAGACGTAGATACTTTCGCTGTTGGAAAGCATAAAAATGGTTAATTTAACTTGGTTACTGCTCTGAGGGATATTACCTCTTTATTGTATTTCCTTTGTATTTAACCTCAACCCTGAGCGGAAGAAGCACGAGAAACTGGGAATCTCCAGGGGGATCCAATTATATTTCCTCTCATGTGTACTGCAGTATAATGACTTTGCAACGAGATCTGTTTCTGCTTTCTGAGGCTTTTTTTCCCCAGCTTTATCTCAGAGCACAAGACATTTATTTCTCTTAAAGATCTAACCACTGGAAAACAATCTCATGTGACTATTTTACTATTTTAACCTAATGAACAGTATAAGAGGCTAAGAAGTAGCTCCCTGCTGTGCTGGGGATAAATCACCCCATTTAACAACAAGCCAAGCCACCGCAGATATTTGAATGTTGCCTCAGGTTGGCTTGGTAGAGTCAAAGGTTAATATTTACTCTGCAGATGAACTGACATTTCAGAGCACAGTAGCTTGTGGAACGTTTCTCTGCTGGCTGGCACAAATATGTAGCCACCAACCAGAGCTTGTCTGGAGGCTTGATGATCTGCAGATGATGGTCAGCTGAGTAGACGTGCCACAACAAGTAAACAATGCTATTTTACAAGTAAGATTAGAACATTTAAAAGGTACTCAGCAAGTCAAATAGTAGCTGCCTTTAGCCAATGACGCAGTGAAATACGAGCGTTGTCCTGTGTGTTGGTGTTCAAGCATACACATATATATGTCACTGTGCTTACAAGTGTCTAAATGTCACTGCATGTAAACGCGTGCGTGTGTGTGTGTGTGTGTGTGTGTGTGTGTGTGTGTGTGAGGAGAGGAAACAGAGGGAGCTTAAAAGTGCAGTGCTGACTGAGGAAATAGAGCAGAAGAATGACATAAAGAAATTCTGAAAAAATCTGCCTTAAGATGTGTGAGGGCTGCAAAGAGCAGTGCTGAGCATCCAGAGGTCGTTCCCATGGCAACCTCTGCCCAGGGAGATCGCTGACCCTCCCGCCCCGACCCTCCGCAATACAAACAGAGCACAGATTGTAGGTCACATATGGCACCAGCGATCCAATCAGGTCAAATCTGGCTTGACTTGTGGTCATAAATTACAGTGGAAAGCTGGTTTACACTGTGGCTTATCCCATCAGTAGACTCAACGCTATGATAACAGTCATGTTTATGGTAACCTCATGAACTGACCTATTAAATGGATCTGCCAATAAGTGTATGTTTGGTCTGTAGATATAAATAGTCATATACTGTAGTTGTAGTAGTAGTATAGAAGTATAAAGCTGCTATCAGAAATGAATTGGTCAAAATGTCAGTTGAAAGTCATCTAATTAATAATTCTGTAATTGTATTAAATGTTGTATATTTTCTCAAAGAGTATGTTATAAATTATAGTATAATTGTGTTGTATGTCTTTCTCCTAATGTGCAGTGTCACAGACTTCATTACTGCTTATAATAATACAAATATATATCCCAGGCTTGGGTCCAGCTGGGGACGTCTGCTGCATATCTACCCCTGCTCTGTAGTGTCTACCTCTTCATTATAGTCTTCACAAAAAAATAAAAAAATCCAAATTAATTTTCAAAAAATGAATCTATCTAATATATTTCTGCAATATTTCTTTGTAAAAGTGAGAAGAAATTACACATAAAGACAAAAAGTCACAAAAGTCATACACATAGAAATGTAAAGTATGTTTAATATTTTAGTCCAGATTTATCATAATAATTGATTTATAATTATTTATAATTATTTTGAGGACATTTGTGTTTACAGGCAGCTGTTTATTAGGAGCCAAGTGTTCTGGGTTCAATGTCTTGTCCACGAAAACTACAACATATGCATCAGGGGAACTGGGTCTCAAACCACCAACCTTGAGCTTCATAGATACCTGCCCTACCATCTGCCCCACGGTCACCCCATATTAAAGATAGTGGAGAGTTAGTGCTACATAAGAAGTTATATCAATACCATTCACAGGTATTAATATTATGAAAATCTGTTGCATTTAAGGTGGAAGCTAAGAAGCCACAGACAAAAATAAAGTGCTGATTTAAGAAAAGTCATAGTAGTAGTAGTAGAATCCACAGTCTGCATGAGCCCAAATCAACATTAAGACTAAAGGATGCCCAGATGTGCCAGATGTAGAATACTGAAGCTACTTTTTCTGCAGAAAGTCTTAAAACATCACTGTACAGTTATTTCCATAACTTAATGTAAAAAGAAAACTCCCAGTGAAGCACTCACTCACCAGGATGTGAGATTTAGAAGCCGGCGGCCGTGCAACAGAAACACAGATATGATCTGAATGATTTATACGCCGTGCTTCGGGAATATTGGCATGGTGTGAATAGCCAACCTCGAAGGGGCCTTCTTGTTTTATATGGTTTAATTAGTTTCTAGATACATGCACATACAGCAACATGGGTGCTTAACACAAGCTCCCAGTTGCCAAGGTTCAGAGAGCTGCTCAAGCCTAGTTTTCGTCACCTCAGCTTCATGATCTTCTATATAAAACACTCATGTATGCATTAGTAAAACCTAGATTTGTATGTGGGAAACCACTTCACTGCAAAGTCCATTAATAAATTCATAACTGCAAACCACTTTTTTTGTGGCTATAGACAGCTCAAACACACCAATGTGTGGGAATTTGAAGCTACACAGTATTTGCTGGGAAAGACAGGAAACACTTTTCATGTTTCTTTCTTATTTTAGACAATAAAATGTATATACTTGTTGGTGTTTTTTCAGGTGCTGAGGCAAAAAGAGTTGAGCCTCAGTCTACCAGAAAACAGCTCAGAGTCTGGGGCTCTCTGTCCTCACTCCATCACTGCCCCGTGCTTGGCGATTTCATGAGTGAGCTGGTAATAATCACGGGTGACTGCATTCTCACCTTTTTGCAGAGATCTATAAGTGAAGGCGCAGCTTCACTGGTGAGGCCTTTAGTGGCCATATGTGAATGCTTGAGGTCTGAAGTCAGAGGAATCTTTACATCTGCTTCTCATTGTTTAATCTGCTTCTTATATGTTTCCAAGTGGAAAAAACAACAGATTACATTAGACAGAACTGCTGTAAATATTTTGCAAATTTAAACGTGACTTATTGCTGCGGTGAAAATTCCATTTGAACCTTTTTTCATGCTGTTTGTTGGATCGTCTTGCAACAAATTGGAGAAGAAGCAGTTAAATAGTGAGGCTTGACGTAATATTACACATCTTGAAATATTCAGGAAAAGATCTTGCAGATGTGAATACACATATTCAGTCTGCAGTCTGGAATTAAACATTACTTCACTTCACTTGCATATTTAACTTAAGGTTGACTCAAGTTTGTGAGTCAAGTTTCTTTAGCAATGAACCCATCAATTCTTGCAGCGCTACTGAGGAACCACACGACCAAAGCTATAAAATGCACTGACCTAACACTACGTCTCCTCTTTTTCCTCCTCTCACCTAAGGCTGCTTTTCTCAAACAGCACACAGTAATTAATAAATAATTACCAATCATTATAAAATCGGAATAATCTGACAAGCACATGCAAAGTGGTAAAATACCTTCATTAAAAGAAAATAAGTATCATGTGAATGCTCAGCAGTATTTCATAATAAACAGGAAATACAAATAAGATTAAAAATGTATTCATTTAAATATGTGAAGAAAAAAAACCCTCAGGTAAAATATTTCTATGTATTGGTAAATGTGATATATTGCTGTTAATTAAGTCTATTATAAGTGTTTTGTTGTTTTAAATTGCCTTTTTAAAATATTATATTATTTTTACAAAACGTTTGATTTGTGCTGTTATTTTCTGGTTTAAGACTACAATAAATATATTTTATAAGAATGTAGCACAAAACATAAATTATCTTTGTTTGAATAGTTTGTTGCAGAATAATTTGCTTAAGTTAAATGTGCTTCACGTAAATAAAGCAGAATGAGGAGGGGTGACCTTATAACCAGGCAGTAGCCATCAGGTCGAGTCATAACACATCGTCCTGGACAGTTTCTAACCCTGTTGTCTGTATCTTTAAAATGTCCTCAAGGTTCACTGAGCTTTATAGAAGTTTCTGGTACAGTCAAGTGCACACACCGTGAGTGATCAGGCCTTTTCTTGTTACTGATTAATGCAATGTTCAACCCCTCAGACTGCTTGCTTAAGAAAAGCAGCCCTCCCCGTGTCAGCACAACGTTCCCGGATACGCCAGGAACGTAGAGGAAAAGGTGACAAGAGTACAACTGTGACGCTAATGCAATCTGAAATGGCCTGTAATGCCCTGTTTCTAAATTGGAAAAATTGACCTTCCTCATAGAGGTGACACAAGTCTGCACTCCGAGACGTTTCAGGGGCTAAGTGGAGGTTTCGGAGCAAGCTGCAGCGGAGCCTGGAGGCCAAGCAAATATTTCATGAGTAATTTAATATCTGGAACATGAGAGCGCGCTCCACTCAGGATGCTGGCCCGGATATAGACAGTGATCTGGAAAGAAGGAGGGGGAGAAAGGCGACAGGGAAGACCAAATGAGTTCACTCAAAAAAGCATTGCCGCCAACTTCAGGAACTCTGTCTTTTACCTGGGCACGGTTGAGCAAGCTGTCTGCCCATAGTCTATTAAATGCTGTACGGCTGTGCAATGCTGTTATCGTTCAAATAGTAAGATAAAAAATAGTCGTTGTGTTAATCTGGACATGAAATTATTTTTTTTTACTATTGCTATGACACAGAAATGCAAGTAGGAAACATGAAGATACCAATAAATCAAAATTGAACTGCTCACAAGAGAAAAATGTACTAATGCACAGGGTGAACAACTGCAGCCAACAGGAGCCAGATTTTGGATCCAGTATCCTGTTCGTGGACATTACACCCGTCCTTCCATGGGACAGCATTACCAGCATTACCTGAAGATAGTTATTTGCACAGTTTGTTTAGTTCATCATCAGCTAAAAACAATAGTTTGAGTTATTTTACAAAAATACACGCTCAGGAATGAAACTTCCATCCTGTGGGAACCAAGACACTGGTGAATCAGAGTTTAGAGAAACAAGTTCACCTGAGCAGCAGGGCTACGCAAAAGAATTAGTGAATAAATTGTGGTTAAATTTTGAACTTCTGGCCTAATTAAAATTAATCACATTGTCAATGCTCATAGAAGAAAACGTGGCATTGATAATTAATGACTGGGAAGAAACATTACCAATGTTGTACAGTTTTACCTGCAACTGTTGTTGAATAATGATTCAATTCAATTTAACTTTATTTATATAGCGCCAATTCACAACATAAGTCATCTCAAGGCACTTTACAGTGTAAGGTTTGAGACCTTTATAAAAATATATACAGAGAAAACCCAACAGTCCCACTTGAGCAACAGGGGAGAGGAAAAACTCCCTTTAAGAGGAAGAAACCTCCAGCAGAACCAGACTCAGGGTGGGCGGCCATCTGCCTCGAC
>JAUMTR010000022.1:19044301-19055930 GCA_032270685.1 Microctenopoma stevenorrisi
TACCAGGTGTGTCCCTGAGCCAGACACCCAGCGCTAGCTCCTTGTAAGTCACTTTGGATAAAAGCATCTGCCAAGCAGAGTAAAGTAAAGTAAAGTAACATATGACATGCTGTAGTGAACACTTAATGACCGGTGCTCTTGTGCATTGTTGCGGTGCCAGTGAGGACAGCAGCTTGGGGGGGGCTGAAACGTAGGCCATGTACTCAAAGGACCTGCTTACATTTTCATTCCCTCAGTTTTTGCTCTAAGTGCATTTCATTATTATTAAAAAGCAAATTTCCAAAGTGTGGCATGAAGGGACCAACTGAACGGCAGCACTATCGCATGTTAGTTATCTGCTTTTTTCATTACTGTTGCCAAGGGCAACTGGCTGGTCTGAGTACATCTGTGATCGACGTGTATTTAAATGTATCTGACCTACAGTTAGATGTTTCCACGTTCCCACTTAACATGAAATTAGAACATTGTAGATAATTAGGTCAGACGTGGTACAAATACTACAAATACTACAAACAGTCTGAGTCTGGGGAAAGCGCTTTTTTTGGCATCTTTAGATTCTGACAATTAGTTTTGTGCATACTCAGGCAACAGCTCCAAAAATGAAACAGCAGAGCTTTCAGAGTGTGGTGAGGTACAAAGGTTGCAACACATTGGAGGTATCTTTAGACTTTTCTATTACTAAAATATGCATTTTATGTGAACCAACAACCCCCTCGACCCACAACCTCATTAATGGAGCAGCACGGCATCAGTTGGCTTTTTGTTTAGTTGAGTGAACTTGTCCTCTAAAATCCAAGCTGTGTAAATGCCATAAAAAGCACAAATGCACATGAAAAACACAGACTGACAGGGCCACACATTTTTTCTGTGCTGTGGCAGATGTGGCCATTGGCTGTGATGGTTAATCCAGAATCTTGGGTTTGATACAAGCAGGATTTAGCCACAACCATGATACTAACATCTGTCGCCATCCCGCTTCGAACTCTCAAACCCAGACGGAACAAACGTGTAATTCTTTTGTCTTTTCAATTCTGATAACGTGAAAGGAGACGGCAATAAATAGATTCCGAACCTGGGGTAAGTGTACAAGAAATAAATGTGTGCTGGATGTTTCATGGCCTAGAAAAGGGGAGAAACTTGATTCATTGCAGCTTATGTAACATGTTTTTCTAGCCTGGATACCAGATGCTTTGTGCATGTTGCGTATCATTTTATTTATAGTCCATAAAGTTTAGCAGCTAAAGATCTCTTGCAAATGGCCATTGTTTATTGTCAAACATGAATATTTCTGCTTCCACCTTCATATTATTATTCAATACAAAAGCCTCAGTAGTCCATTTGGACTCAGCAGGCATATTAACGTGTTTTACACTGCAAAAGAATAGCTAACAGTCTGCTCTATTGTCAACACGTGTTTGGGTTTGTCTTTACTTACCGGCTGGTATTTGGGGTGACCAGAAAATTAGCCGGATCAGAAGACTTGCTCTGAGGCTCACGACACACTCTCAGTCTCCTCATGTCTACATTTCATTAAAAAAAGCACCGCTAAGGATTCAGCTAGATTAAATGCAGACACATGGATTTTAGTCTTTAAATGTATTGTCATTGTATACGTTGGGTATATGCTTTATTATATATTTTATTTATATTTCATGTAAAGATATTTTATCTTTAAAACGAATGTGGCATGTGACATTTGATTACAGAATCATACCATTGCTGCAGGCTACTGCAGAGATGCTGTGATTATATTGTCGCAACATGACGAGTTGCCTTGTGAATAAAATGACAAGAGGGGGAGAAAGCTTACAATATGATCTTTAGATTGACTGATGAAATAAATCTTTAATGATCCTTGACAGAAATTAGGTCATTGTGCCAGAGACAGCGCAGGGGGCAGAACAACAATTCAGTAAGAAGAACACAAACTAAAAGGCAGTAAACATTATAAAAATGTTTGGCAAACATCTGGTAGCATAAGCACCAATATAATAATAACAGATGACCCCATTATGTTTGGTAACTGTTTTTTTAATTATCTTTAATTACTGCTTCTCAAATCTTTTGTTGATGACCGAATCCCTGCAAAACTTATCCACACGCTTAGACCTATTAAACGTTGTTAGCAAACGTAGCAGGTCATGTGCTGAACATTAGCAGTCTTTTAATATTCCACTCATCAAACAGATGAGTATTTCTGATCCTCTGTTGAATAATCACAAACATTTATTTAGATTTTATGTTTTTGAAAGTATAGTTTTTCAGTATACAGCCAATTTTTTTTCTTCTTCATTTCATGTTGCTGCAATGCTGTTATTTTCATAACCATGAGATTACAGCTCAGCATGTAACTTTCCTGCAAACATATTCTAAAAATGAAGTCAGTTTAAGAATCGGCGCTCTAATGAAGGAGATACTTGTTTCGTTTGGCTGTGGTGTGATGACTGAAGGAATTTATTATTAATAAATGCCGGCGTGAATATGAATACTGTACAGTGTTTTATGTGTAAAGTGTTTTGCAGTTTTACTAACGTGTGTGCACACCTCCACCAAGAGAAGAGGGACTTTAATGCTCTCAGTGCTCTGTTATGATTCTAAGTGTGTAGTATTCTGATGATAATTTTGCTGCTCTGTGCCTGACGAGGTTAAGTAAGCGTCGTTTTGTAGTGGCACATTTTCAAGTCAGAAATAGAGTCTATGAAGTGATATTCCCTACTAAACCTAACCAGGTGTGTGACACACTGACTTGAAAACACCTGCCTGTGGAACACCATGCCCTTTGACCATGAATAGGTGGTTTTGACACAGTGTCAGTATTTGACTTGCAGCTTATAACAAAACTATGTTCCAAAAAGCTTGGCAGTGAAAGCACTTTGCACAAATACATAAAGTACTTTTCAGCTACAAGACCATCACTGTCAACATGAATAAGATAATCATATGGCTGAACTGATGCAGCCTGGTCAGCACATTTAATAGCTGCTCTGTAAGCAACAGCTAATTTCGGCTCATTACCCCGAAGCACTTAATCACTGAAAAGCCGGGTCAGGTTTTAGCATGGTGCTGAATATGGAATTTTTCATTGGTTTCAATTCCACAAAATCTAGGCCATACTACAACCTTTTTTCCCTGCGCTTCATTAACTTAGTGTTAAAGCTTAGCACGTGGTTTGACTAGCGCACCTTGCAGTAAACATCCAACCATTTCAGCAGGAAAACCGCATCCAATGAATAAATACATGCATCCTGTGGTCCAAGTTGAGGATTATGATCATTTATAGATTCATAGATTATTCATTTACTTTTAGTTTATCAGAGACACCACAAACTTATCTGGTTGCAGTAAAGAACAAGGTTTGCAGAAGAACAGATGACCGTGAAACGTTTGCACACCTCTATGCTTATTCAGTATAATAAGTAAGTATGTAACAAAAATTGTTAAATAGTTCTTGATTGATTGAACCGAGTTTACTGATAAGTTCAGGGACCTTAACCCAGCAAGTCTAGTAATGCAGCTGCTGATTACTGACAGTTTTTTGTCATAGCTGACATTTCTGAGAAGCGCAGATTTGTGGCAGAGAATGGATTTTCCTATTTAACATGTCAGAATATGTGAATGTAAAAGCTGCTGAATGATAAGTCCTGCCTGGCACTTTAAAGGAACAAAAGTAAGAACAGCATTTTACCTCGGCTTAGACAATATAATCTTATTTATATTTTGAATAAATTGTGACCAGTAGCTAGAAGAAACAAAATAAATCTTCTCATTGTCAGTTACTTCTTGGAAGCATATAACATGGTAAAGCAGGGCTGATGTGTGCTAACTAGAGGAATATACAAAACATCTGTGAGACAGTGGATGGGTCATGGAGCACACTTACAAAGAAACATTTGTTTCCCATCTAAAGTCTGCCAGGAGGGGTTAAATGTTTACCAAATAACATTTAATCCCAACATTCTCGCCTGGTTTAAGCTTTAACTAAGTGCTTTTTTTGTTTTGTTTTTTCATTTGACAGCTGGTGCAAACATGGGCAAAGCAGGGAGTAAAGTTCTCAGAGAGACCTCAGTAGACGGGGTTCAAGCACAGGTATAGTAAGAGCAGCCACCTCACACACATTTTCTCTTTGCAAAGATAAAAAAAACACACTCTGACACAAAATGACATGCTGAAATCCATTCAGCTCTCCAGCAATCAGGGGTTATGCAGCCAGGATCGGCTGCAGCTGTCTTTTCACGCATCCCACCTAAAATCATTATTAATATCTTGTGATTGAGACAGTACCTTAAACGATAGTTACTGGATGAACCCAGTGAGAGAGAAGTACATGAATAAAATCTGCTGTTGTTTGGCTTTTATACAAAAACGTTGATTTGACATAAATAAATAATAAATGCTATTTCGTGGCCATGTCAGAAATTAAAAACTCCAGCAGATTATTAGATCTGTGTTTGGCGTGATCTGTTATGAAGCCACAGGCTGAGAACATTTTTACATGTCCTGAAACACGTCTGGCAGGGATCTGAAAGTATTACCTGCAATGGCCCCTGAGTGACATTAAGAGGATAAATATCTTGGTATAAATAGTATCGCTCTGGCAACCAGTGGTCTAAAACGATCATTACCAGCGGCCTGTTAGCTCAATGGGTTAAGTGTCAGACTGGGACGTAGGAGGTCGCAGGTTCGAATCCCGTCTGACTCCTAATACATCTCCTACCAGGTGTGTCCCTGAGCCAGACACCCAGCGCTAGCTCCCTGTAAGTCGCTCTGGATAAAAGCGTCTGCCAAGTAAAGTAAAGATTACAGCCCATCATATCTTAGTTCTTTAAAAGTATTTTAAAATACTACTACTTGTTTTGTCAGCTGGCAGTGGTTGGAGTGAAGAGGTTGGAGTGCGTCTTCTTCTGTGTTAGATCATCATCTAAGTCTGTCATTCCCTCGCCAAGATGATCCAACTTCATTTGCACCCAAGTGATTGTACTTTTCAGCTCACGCTCTGGCTAAAAGGCGCACCCTATCACCCCTGCCCGACTCCATTCAGTGTGAGTGGGTGCCGTCTTTGTCAGTTCACGCAGATCGGTGGTAGGATCCACAAGGCGAAGCTGGACTGAAGTGATTTGATGCATGGGGATTAGGGATTAAGATTTCCCTGGCCGCTTTGGTGAAGTAATCTGGGGATTATGATGTCAACAGCCTGTGGCTGCCGGAGAGGAAATTGAATTGTGAGGGACGGGAGTGCTGATGGCCCAGGATTACAGTGAGAAATCAGAGATGGGAGTCTATATCTGTGCCTTTCTCCTGCTCAGGGAAACCTGCATGGGACTCGATTCACTACCTTTAGGGTGAAGGAATCTCTTTTACAGTAGGACTAACTTTTAGTAAACGTTCAGGATCATTGAGTGATAAGACAATATCTGTGTCACTTTTAATCCATCCTACTCCAAGCTGTGGTGAGTACCCTTAAGTGCAACACATCTGCTGACTTATGTTATGGTGATATGAAGGCAAATGTCTGGTGCAATTCACATTGTGAGGAACTTTGAGAACTATATAACAATTTTACACACTCCTGTTTGTTTGTGTGTGTGTGTGTGTCTGTACCAAAGCCAAGCCCCGCTCTGGCTGCTCCTGCTGCCGCTATTAAATTTGAAGGACTCACTAAAACCAGCAGGATGAAGGTGAAATGGACCCAGCTGGGTTTGGTGTTCTTCCTCATTCTGTCTCTGGTGATGACAGGATGCTTCTTCTGGCAATATCAGCTGCCAAAGGTTCTGCCAGGTATGACCAAGAAGACATTCATTCACCACTCTGAGATATCAGCTAATGAAATTTGTATCTCAGCTTCTATTGGCTCTAATGTTTGACATTAGTCTTAATGATACAGTAAACTGGTAACATTAGTCCTAAACATTAGACTGTGGACCGTGACCAACTTAAGAAAGAAAGAAGCTAGCCACATAATGTGGACCTCTTCCTTTAGCACACTGCTGTGGTTGTTTTCGGATGAATGAGTCAGGACACACTTTACCATTTACTGAATGATTTCAGTGAAACAGTGGATCTCAAAGCCTGTGACTGTGAAACATCTTTTACTGAAACGTGTCTTAATCATATGATGTTTATCTGGTGGTTTTTGTGTATAGCATCATAACAGCTTCAAGGTCTCAGAAGACTAGTAGATAGATCAAGTTTTAGGATTTGGACAATTATAACATTTTATCTGCACCTAAGCTGTCAAACTAACAGCTTTATTCTCAGGTTTGTAATATCTGATTGGAGTAGAGAGGAGTAAAGGAATATTGGGTGATTCCTGCAGGCTACATGTGCTCATTTGGCTTTTTATAGTTGACCTTTTTTCATGTATATTCTTTAGAATGACTACATGGATCATACTGAAACATCCCAGTGATTTAGAGTTCACTATGGGACCGGGCAGGCTTACTGTACATCATACATCATACAGAGCCTGGTAGCTCAATGGGTTAGGCGTCAGACTGGGATGCAGAAGGTTGTGGGTTCGAACCCCGTCTGACTCCTACTCCTACCAGGTGTGTCTCTGAGCCAGAGCCCTTGTAAGTCGCTTTGGATAAAAGCGTCTGCCAAGTAAAGTGAAGTAAAGTACATCCTGTCAGACTGTGTCCCGTAAGATCAGGATCACGCCTCAGAGAATAAATGAAACCCCTAGCCAGACAAATATACAAGCTATTGTGCCATTGATACATTATTGAAAATCAAGTACCAAGTGGGAATTACAAAATGTTTTTTTTTCTGTACGTTGGCCAGATGAAGGAATGGGTCGCAACGCCAAAGCAGAGATGATGTGTCCCCGCTTCCCCGAGCCTGCGCTGCTGGAGCATCCTATCCCCAGTCTGAAAGAGGCTCTGGAGAAGGTGGGAGGAGTTGCTCAACATGCACAGATCTGCACTAGTATTTCCACCATGCCCTGCTAAAGTCGGAGGAAGTTTACTGACTAGCAGCAGTAATCCCTCACACCAAATGCCATTGCACTTGACAGATGGAGATTAAAGATATAGTGGATGAAAAACAGAGTGTATGACCAAGAAGAATTGTTTCCATACATGAGGAGCAGTGTGTGGGGGTGGGGGTTCATCAATGCGGTAGCCCCTCTAAAGGAGTCTAAGGATGTGGAGTAGTGTGAGCAGATTATTGATGAAGAGGTAGCAGCATTTTATGGCAAAACTAATGAATCACTGTCACCTCACTCAGCGATTTGAAGTCAAGCATATGTTTGCCTGTTAAGCTTCAGGTCGCGTGTAACATGGAAAGCCTATTTTATCTCTACACTGAAAATCAATCATTCGAGCTCAGCATCGGTTGTTTAATGTGTTACCTGTTACACACAGCACTCGCTTTGTGGAATGACGTTAAGTAAAATCACAAATGATTGGGATCTAAAGCATTGTTCACGTGCTCTGCAGGAAACTAGCCCACGTGCGTGATCATTATAATGAACCCCTTTAGTACTAACACAGTTCTTTACCGGTGCTGCTGGTCGTGATGGAACGACGTGTGTGTGTGGGTGTGTGTGTGTGTGTGGGTGTGTGTGTGTGTGTGCGTGTGTGTGTGTGTGTGTGTGTGTGTGTGTGTGTGTGTGCGTGTGTGTGTGTGTGTGTGTGGGTGTGTGTGTGGAGGTGGGAGGTGGGAGGCTCTGCAATATTCATCTGTTCTCTGTTTACTGTTATATGATATAAATGTGGGTTGTGTGTGTTTTTATGCAGTTAGTAATGAACAGCTCCCCTCCAAATCATAAAGCCTTGAACAACATGGAAACAGTGAAGGGAGGTCTAAGCACCTCACAGTTGTTCTTGGGTACAGCGCTGCTAAGTATGACATTGAGAGATTAGTTGCCACAGTCAGCCGTTTTCAGATGCACGTCTGTGAGCTGTCTCTTGTCTTGATTCTAAATTTCTGGATTAGGTGAGCGCACTGAGCACGAACACACGGCGCAGCAGGAAGGGACACAGCCTGTGAGACATTTAGCACCAAGCAGTTAAAGTAACAGTGACTGAGATCCACTGCACTGAGGTTTACAATAGTTTACAAAGCTTAGTGTCTCAGGATTAAATGTCTAACTATTTTGACAGTTTGACAACAAACCCCTCCCTTTGTGTTGCGTTACTTCCAGGTGGATGTTTTGCTTCGACAGAGCATCAACCCCATCAGCCTTCCTTCTCTGTCGGCCATTGTGATTTTAAATGACACTGTTCTGTGGACTGGCAACTTTGGAAAGAGAAATGCCAGTGATCCCGCGTCAGGGCCACCAAACGAGTACACAATCTATAGGTGAGTGAGTGCTGCTGTATATCACACACAATATCTCTCTGTTGAGAAGAATTACATAAAGAATTAAAGAGTAAACAGAATTAATTATAGATGTAGAGGTATTACACCTAAAAAGAACAAACGTGTGATTAATAAAAGACAGATTTTAGAAGACGTTGTGGTTATTAAACATAAATTTACTTTGCTTGGCAGACGCTTTTATCCAAAGCGACTTACAAGGAGCTGGTGCTGGGTGTCTGGCTCAGGGACACACCTGGTAGGGAATGGACTAGGAGTCAGACGGGGTTCGAACCCACAACCTTCTGCATCATAGTCTGACGCTTAACCCACTGAGCTAGCAGGCCACGAGTGAAACAAGTCCTAAGATCTGCAGGGATTAGAAGGTTTCTATAGCGTTATGCGTGAGTCCTGCATGTCCTTCTTCTCCAAACGGTTTCATTGTATTTTAGTTGAGTGACAGGTATGAATCCAGGTCTAAAACTAATGGAATAGATAAAAACAACAGTTGTTGATTAGGAGTTAGTTGTTTGTTTCCCAGCTCAACTTCTTCACACGAAGCAATTTCAGGGCTAGATGCTGAAAAGCCAGCTACACCATCACTGATGTGTCCTGCAGTTTCCCATGGGCATCAATAAAGTAAAAGATATTTACATTCTTTCTGTCCAGTACACTGTCTGGAACTATCTACAGTGATGATCATTGTGTGTTACCATTTCCTCTTCCTCTTAGTCAGTGCCAAACAAAGATGCTCTCTCTCTGCTGACGTCGCTGCCTCTGTTTGTGTCACTCTGCACAGAGCGAGCCAGGAAAACCACTGCATGTGACCTCAATTTGGAGAGTCTGTGTTTGGCTTGTCATTTTTTCTGACAGTCTTCTAAGAGGTTTTCATACTTTGTGCTTTCCCTTTACGTGTCTCCTCACCACTTTCCTCCCATGTGAGCACAATGATAATGACTGTTTTTGGTTCCACGGGACAATGCTGTCTGTTATGAACCAGCCACACTGTTTTTAGTCTTTTGAGTCTGAACAAAACATATTAGTATAGTATCTACGGTGTGTGAGAGAGTAGCTTATCATGACGTCAGTAGACACTCTGTGGTCCTAATCGATTTACAGTCCAACAAACCATTCCTCACAACAAGCATCCCCAGTGCTGTGTCTGACTCAATTGCAGCTTTTTCCTGAAATGCCCTATGTGCTATTTAAGTCATTTTTTTACAGTTTAGCTTATTTCAGTTCAGGCAGATGCAGGCTCTGAGTTTTCAGAAATCACACCACTGCACACAGCAGTGATTAAAAAAATGTTTAAAAATGGATTGAAGGGAAGCCTTCTGGGTTTACAACTGCGTCAGATAACTTTCACATTTGTGGTGCTTTTGCTGGAGATAGATGTTCTGAATTATAGAAATAATTTAAACCTTATGTTATCCCACAAATGAGAAATTCTTAGTAGACAGGCTGTCCCTGTGTGGTATCAGTTTCTTGTCCAAAGACCCCTCAATATGTAACCATGTAAACTCACTCACCCTTTCCTCCCCAATGAATAAGAGTGTAAATGTTTGTCCTTCTTCACATGTCAGCCTGGTGATATAGGTGTACCCCGCCTCAGAGCCTGCAGCCCCCAGGAGGACAAGCGGTTAGAATAATGGAGGGATATTTTTGAAGATCAGATCACTTTTCACAACCATGTATTTGGGGTCTGATATTTTTTGGATCACTGAAGTAACATCTTCATCGGTTCTCAACAAGCACTTTGTTTTTTAGTTTGACATATTTTAATTGTCTCAACAAAAAGGAGGAAAAATGACAGCCAGGCAGAAACGTGGCCCAAAAAGATGTATTGATGGAGAACTGATATGAAAACCAATCATCTCAAAGAACGGAGGCTAGTGAGTCTGTGCCACCATAAATATTTCTAGAACGTATTTTCACATTTCTCGGTTTTCTGTTTTTCAGAATTGCCAGCTTATCTAAAATCTTCCCAACACTGATGCTGTACAGACTTTGGGAGGATGGAAAGATCGGCTCCCTCGATGACCCATTGGAGAAATATGTGGATAACTTCACCATCAAAAACCCTCTGGGGAAGACACGAGACTCTGAGCTGAAATACGTGACAGATGGCCTGATATTTCTGGACAGTGGGGAGGTTCAGATCCGCTCTTCCTCGGTCACCTTGCGCAGGATGGCCAGTCAGCTCTCAGGTACATACCACAAAAGACAGTGGATTATAATTAAGTAATTTAAAGTTTAGTTCAACTCCAGAAAATCCAGTCACTAGCCTTACAACCAGAGAGCCAGCTGCTGTAAGATCGAATCACAATACTGTGAACTTAAAAAGTGGGGCTGCTTTGAGAATTCTAGCCATGTTTTATTTATTGTTGTGCTGAATGTGGACATTACTGAACCCAGTAGAGCTGACCTGCTGAAACACGCTGATGCAGTTTACTTTCTCTTTTATTGACTTATTTTACTGCTGTGACTCAGTTAACTGAAAGTGAAGCAGCAACCTAAGTGATAACGTATTTATTATTCAGGTTTAATTGATCTGCATCCTTGAATCTTTGTAGCCAAACGGTATAAGAAGAAGCTTTTCAGTGTGTGACACTGTAACGACAGGACTGAGGCAGGAAGAGTCATAAATCTCTCTCTCTTTATCATCAAGATGCATATTAGGGCTGAACATATTCATCTTGTTGCTTTAAATTTGTTACAAAGTTTTTTTTCAGGATAACAGCGAGAAGGAGAAACATTCAGCACAGACAAAGGCAATTCATTTGAACTGTTGACTAACCTAAGTTTATTAACTACTGTAGGACGTCTTTGAATTTGTGTTCCTCCAGGCCTGCCCAGGAGACTCCGGGCCACAAATCTACTTTGGAAAGGAAAAACACAATCTGCAATCAATCTGCTCCAAGACGATGTCCTCGTTGCAGACCCAGGGACCAAGTGAGATTTGTTTGGCTGTTTTTATTTCATTGATGAACATCTTCAGTTGTTCCGCTTGCACAGATTTCACACAAACAAATACACAAACCGTATAAATTTGACAACATCTGCAGCATTTTGTAACCGTACTCTAACATCTTCACGAATTCATAGACGACCAGAAGAGTCAAATGTAAAACATTATACAGTACACATGGTCTGGTTGACAGAAAGCAAAAGCTATAATTCTTCTTACACTGAACAAAAATATAAATGCAACACTTTTTTGCTCCCATTTTTCATGAGCTGAACTAAAAATTTTGCTACATACACAAAAGACCCATGACTCTCAAATATTGTTCTCAAATCTGTCTACATGTGTGTTAGTGAGCACTTCTCC
>JAUMTR010000022.1:19056030-19072982 GCA_032270685.1 Microctenopoma stevenorrisi
TTTTGCTTTATGGGGGGTGGGGGGGCAAAAAAACCAGTCAGTATCTGGTGTGGCCACCATTTGCCTCACACAGGGCAACACATCTCCGTCTCATGGAGTTGATCAGGATGTTGATTGTGGCCTGTGGATGTTGGTCCACTCCTCTTCAACGGCTGTGCGAAGTTGCTGAATATTGGCAGGACCTGGAACACGCTGTCGTATGCGCCGATCCAGAGCATCCCAAACATGCTCAATGGGTGACGTGTCTGGTGAGTATGCTGGCCATGCAAGAACTGGGATGTTTTCAGCTTCCAGGAATTGTGTAGATGATGGAATTGATGCAGATCCTTGCAATATGGGGCCGTGCGTCACCATGCTGCAACATGAGGTGATGGTCGTGGATGAATGGCGCAACAATGGGCCTCAGGATCTCCTCACGGTATCTCTGTGCATTCAAAATGCCATCAATAAAATGCACCTGTGTTCGTTGTCCATAACATACGCCCGCCAATACCAGAACCCCACCACCACCATGGGTCACTCGATCCACAACGTTGACATCAGCAAATCACTCACCCACACGACGCCACACGAACCGTCTGCCATCTGCCCCAAACAGTGAAAACTGGGACTCATGTGTGAACAGAACGCCTCTCCAACGTGCTAAATGCCATCAAAGGTGAGTGTTTGCCCGCTCAAGACAGTTACAAAGATGAACTGCAGTCAGGTCCAGACCCTGATGAGGATGATGAGCATGCAGATGAGCTTCCCTGCAGAAATTCTTAGGTTATGCAGACCAATTGTTGCTGCAGCTTTCCAGGTGGCTGTTCTCAAGCGATCCTGAATGTGAACATGCCGGATGTGAAGGTCCTGGACTGGTGTTTCTTACATGTGGTCTGCGGTTGTGAAGCCGATTGGATGTACTGCCAAATTTTCTGAAACACCTTTGGAGGTGGCTTTTGGTAGAGAAATGAACATTCATTTCACTGGCAACAGCTCTGGTAGACAGTCCTTCAGTCAGCATGCCAATTGCACGCTCCCTCAAAGGTTACGACGTCTGTGGCATTGTGCTGTTTGATCAAACTGCACATTTCAGGGTGGCCTTTTATTGTCTAAGGCACACCTGTGCAATATCCATGCTGTCTAATCAGCACCTTGACATGCCACACCTGTGAGGTGGGATGGATTATCTCTGCAGAGGAGAAGTGCTCACTAACACACATGTAGACAGATTTGAGAACAATATTTGAGAGTCATGGGTCTTTTGTGTATGTAGTAAAATCTTCAGATGCTTGAGTTTAGCTCATGAAAAATGTGAGCAAAAACAAGTGTTGCATTTATATTTGTGTTCAGTGTATGTTAAAAGTCTTACCTAAGGAGGCTGCCTGATTAAATGTCAAATCTAAATGGGGCACTCAAATGGATCTGTCTGTACTACTCACAAAGTAAATGAGGAATTTTTTATATCAGTGACACCACATCCTGTTTCTTTTTAATTCAGCAGCACTAATAGCTTTTCACCATTTGAAGCAACGGTTCTAGGAAACACGATTATTTGTTTGGTTCTTGAGAAGATTGCTGCCACTTTCGTATCTGTACAATATAAAACTACAGCCTCTTACCTTAGCTCAGAGTAGGAGTCTGAAGAGCCTGGTTCTGTAAGAAGGCAATAAAAGTCACGTACTGTACGAGCACCTCTATAAAACAAATATGAAAAACCAACACATTTCTACGGGTAGTATTGTTCCAGAAGTCTAGGGAAGTCCAGTAACCTCCCAGCAGGATCTAAATAGACCTAAATAACAAAAATGTGAGAATGCCTTATTTACACTCTTTACATTTTTTAAAAATACAAAATAACAAAGAAATCCTCATCCTCAGTAGTTTTCAGAGAGGCAGGAACATTCTGATCGCACACAGCTTCACAGAGGCTTTTTTAAGGAACTTGCTCAGGGGCACCACAGTGCTGGTGATGAGGATTAATTCTGCCCTTAGGCTACTACTGCCCCTAACATTTGGGGAAAGTGTACTTCTTCACTTCCCTGAAAAAAGCACAAATATCAGTACTACTACACAGACTGCTTTGCCTGAGCTGTACTCAATTTTGTTCTTCCAGATGTCACTACAGCAACCTTGCCTTCTCTCTCCTTGCTCATGTGATGGCTGAGCGAGTGGCCAGAGTTGGCTACCAGCGGTGGATCACTGACAACATCCTGGACCGGCTAGGGATGGAGGACACTGGCTTTGATGTTACCCCAGGCCTGCAGACTCAGATGGCTGTAGGGGTGTATTCCAATGGAAAACCAGCCCCTCTTTATGACCTGGGCTGGTATCGACCTTCGGGTCAGATGTTCTCCACAGCGGCAGACTTGGCCAAGCTTTCCATGATGCTGCTTGGAGCTTATCACCGTAAGTTGCTGGAGCCAGACTCGTTAAAGATCATGCTGACCCCACTCTTCAGGTGTGATAAGGACTACTTTGCCAACCGTACTGGAACACCTTGGGAGGTCAATGAGCTGATGGGCTATGAGATGTTGCGTAAAGACGGCGATTTGGATGGATACTCTGCCACCTTCTCCCTGGTTCCCAGACTAAAGCTCGGCCTGGTGGTGCTCATGGCTGGCAGCCGGTCGCAGAACCAGGATGTGGTCATTAAGGCCTACAACCACATCATCCCTGCCATAGAAAAAGCCTTTAGAGAGGCCAAGAGGGTCCTCTTTCCTCCACCAAACCCAGAACCTTACATTGGCTATTTCACCTACAGCAACATTACCTTCTACGAGATAAAGGTTGGGCCCGATGGTGTTCTCATTATGCAGCAATTTGGGCCTCAGATTGAAGAGCTGATTCCAGAGAAGTACAGAACAATAAAGCTCAACTACCTGGTCGACCGGGTCTTCAAAGTGGTGTTTGAAAAAGAGTACCCCTGTGTTTTGCGGGTTGGCTCAGCTTCAGTGTCCCTGGAAGCTCAGGATGGTCAGTTATTTAACTTCTACACATTTGACAAGCAAGGTTTGTCCCCTGGTTTTGATGCACCTGGACTAAACACCTACAATGTGGTCCGAATAGCCAACAGGCCATCGTTCCCAAGCTGAACTGTAGCATATTAAAGCATGAGCTGCAACCTAAAGACAAATGGTATGTCCTTGGGATTTATGAGGAATGCACAGCATAGTGAAAGACTAAATGGAAAAAATGTAGGTCACTTTGGAAGCCACATTCATTTACAGAGAGGAAGGGTTTTACATTCACAATGCTGTTAGTGTCTTGCACAGAGAATAAACTCATTTCTCATTGGAATGATGTATTATCCATCCTCCTTGCACAGGTCCTTCATTACAGCTCCTAACTTAACTTTCAAGTTGTGGTGATAAAGGACGTGTGGTTTTTTTTGCCTTTATTTAAACCACTTTCAGAAAGTTCTGGTCTCCTGTCCTTGAGTTTTTATGAGCAAGAACATCAGGACACTGGCTCACAACAAAGTTATTTACATAAGTTTCATTTTCAAGTCTCACCTCATACAAATTTAGCCCCTCTTCCACTGGTGATAATAAAACATGCATTCACATTTTTATGGTAATATCTCCATATATAACTGCTGTTTTAATGTAAAAGATCATGCACTTACATCTAAATAAGATACTAAATATTTTTGGCTCTCCAATGAGAGGCAATTAAGAGCAGAGGCTTTTGGCTGCTTCTGAGACTCTTTGCTATGTAATCTTTAAAAGTGGACTTTTATTTGATGGAACTTTTATCAGCAATGTGAATAATACCACGCCGCTGTCTGCTGGAGGAAAAGTATAGATCCAAGTGTAATAAAAACAACCGTCAAAAGAAAAAAGGCCTTTTTATACCTTTTATATGAGATTGGCTTTCGTGGAAGGTGATAGAAATTTAATCAGTGTTAAAAATGTTCTCAGAAGTTGAAATTAGGGGATTTGAATGAATGCTTGTTACTTTGGGCATGATGTCACTTTAGACTTGCAGCCACACACAATGTGATCCAGCATTATGCTACATTTATATTTCAATCAAAGAAACAAAACAACTAAAAGTAACCAAGCATTAACATAGGTCAAAAACACCTGCTATCCATGAACACCAGAGACATTTATTTGTGGTGCATTCAAATTAGGCATTGCACAATTGTCCAAATCAAATTTTATCTTTGCAATCACAATGGACAAGGGCTTAGCAATCTACCAAATCATGTACTGTACATGATGACTGGTCATGCAACAAGATCAGGATAAGCTCACAGTGAAGCAGCACATTGTTTGTCTACTGGCTGAGAATATTTTGACCTGTTTTTGCCTTCCAGAAACACATACATTTTCCAAAGAAGAACACCAAGAATCAGGTACATGTTAACAAACAGATATGATTGTCCCACTTTCTGAAAGGCAGGCAGCTGTTACATTACAAGACAGCAGGCACAATATGCAGGCACTGTTGAACAATAAATAAACACATGAGAAATTATGTACAAACTCATTAATGACATGTAGGTGTAAAGGAATTGTTCCATATTTTGGAAAATGCTACTTCTGCTCAATTTTTCTTGCTTTCGAAGCGAAGGAAACATGAGCATATGTGGAAATTTGTTGGGGTAAAACATTTTCTTGCTTTATCAGTCGAGTTAGGCGGACACACATATGTCTAATGGTCTATTCAGTTTATGTTTGCATACCACCAAATGTGGCACAATGAACAGCCAAAAGAATCATCTAAATACTGAGCTAAATGTTTGATTTATTTGGCTTTGGCCATATCTAATGTCTGTTTGATATTTCTGTTCTCACATCACAGCACATACAACAATGTCTACAGAAGTTCGGGGTCAGGTGCATGCCTGAAAACAGGAGCGGTTATTGTTAAATCTGCAGCCTCAGATTTAAAATGCAGTGCCATTTAATGTGTACCAGAGATGTTGCTCAAACACCGCACGTCCTGGCCTTATTCCTGGGTTTCTTTACATTTTTTACACAGTTCATAGAAAATTTGATGAATGTGTTACAGTGCCAATATTGCTACATCATATTTGGGATATCGGTAAGTTTGTGTTAACTGCTTTACTTTACTACATACTGTTAACTGTTTAAAGTTATGTTGCATGTTTGTTAGTGAATAAATGATGACACTACATTACAAAAATAAACCCACAGCATCTTTAAAGCTCATTTACTTACTAATGGAGAGTTAAGATGCCTCTGTTTCTCTCTTCCTTGCAGTATTTATGCTAAGCTAACTGACACACAGCAGTTAGTGTGGTAATAATGAGCAAATACATGTACTTGCCAGAAAGACTCCAGAGGTGGTTCCGTATCAGCTGCTTGCTACCTTACCAAATTTAGAACACAGAGGTCTTGCAGGCCGTTTCTTTACCTGCACACGTGAAGACTGCAGTGTCCATGCTCAGTGTCACGTTAGGAGACAACAAAGGAATTAAAGTGTTGGAGTCCTTACCCACAGCCGGAACTCTGGAACTGGAGACACAGGGATCGAGTAAAATCTTAGGGAAAGGCGGCGAGTCTCTAACAGAGCTGTTGTCCTCTGTCTGAGAGCACATGAGTTCTCTGAAACATTCCCTAAACCGCGTGGACAGCAGGCTGTAGATGACGGGGTTGATTGCAGAGCTGAGGTAGAAGAGGATGCCCGACAGGATGTGCACATACTGGTAAATGTTGTGCATCAGGTCTGTCCACTTGTTGATGGAACTCCACAGGAGTCGCTCGATGTGGAAGGGTGCCCAGCAGGCTCCAAACACAGCCACAACAATCGCTGGAGGATCAAGCCAAAGAAGCGGTAAGAATATTTAAATTTGCCTCAGCAGTTCACTTTTCTTTTATAATTGTTTTATGGAACTTCATGAGAAAGATCAAATGAGGTAGAGACAGCAAAAGTGTTTAGAGGGAAGAACTAGGTATAAAGAACATCAGTCTTTTAAAGAGCCATGAGCCTCTGCTAAAAGGTGGGATAACTCTGTGGTAAATGTCTGATATAAACGACAGAACTGAGGTGTAAAACAACATGAGATTTTATAGGAAATTCCATTACTTACCGCACATTTGGTGATAGGGGACTCTGACACTCTACAATACATGCATAATGCTCTCACTGGAGAAAGTGCTGCAGACACAAGCAGTTTGGCTGCTTTTGATTGTGGACATATGGCATCAAGTTAACCAACTTGGCTTTGTCTGAAGCTTGGTGGCACGGCAGGCGCTGACGGGATATTTATAAATGTGGCAAACATTTTACACTTTGTTCGTGCAAATAAAGAGAAAGCAGGTTTGTGAGCTTTGTCTCTTTAAGAGCTCATAACAAACAGCTTTTCAAAGACATGAAAAGTCATCTTATTCTACACTAATAGAGTCAGATTTAACTGGTGCAGCTAAAACATATAAATAACATATACAATATTCAATTTGATTAGATTAGATTTCAAATTAGAAACATTTGCAAATTTATGTTGCAGCCCGACAAATTTGTGCAGTGTATGAACTGAACTTTTCATTTGAACAAAAAAATCTTCTCAGCAGCCAGCTGGTTGGACCTAATAGAGCATTTAGAAGCAAGGCCGGTCTCCCTCAGGAGTTGGTGGAGAGAAATAATGAAACTAACCAGTCCTCACATTCACAAATAAGCGACTGTTATTGCCAACAAAAGCAACACGAGCACTGCTGTTCTTTGTCGGCTGTAGCAGTTTCAGATATCAGCAACATGATGTAAAATCTAATTTAAAATGCAATCAGTTGATAGTTATCAGTTATTGAATATCTGCCGCTCACGTTAATGATGTCATGCCACACTGACCATGCTCCAATTCTAGTTTTTAAGCTGGTCAGGAGCTTGCTTGCGCCCACTCAGAAGTCTATACTAGATGGAAAGGAGGGAGGGGTATGTGCACACATCCCTAGCTGCATAGTGGCTTTGGAAGATTTTGTGTGGTGATGCATTCCATGACTTTGCAGGAAGGTGAAAAAGCCAGTTGTAAATGTCGGATGGCAGCTGTGCAATTTAGTTTGTATTTGTCTGAAGGGCAATATTGTGATACTACCAGATACTTCACCAGATGTGGTTGACGTTTTCAGGTGATGACGTTAGAGCTAAAACTAGTTTACACACTGTAAGTTGTTGCAGTGTACCCATCGAGATCCACAGCTTAGAGGATGTGGCATAAAAGCCCTCCCTTCAGAATCCAAATGATCCATACAACAATTGACAATCTTTTGTCGTTGTCGGCTCTATGTATTGCCTTTGGGAACATGTCTTGGTGTTCATAACACAGATTAGTAGGCAAATGTTTTAAAATCATAGCTGTGTGTCAGGATAATTTATCGTTTGAGAAATAAAACCAAACTCACAGAGCATTTTGATGACCTGTCTCCTGCGGCCGTTCTCCATGCTGATCTTTCTTCGCGTGCTGCCACTGCAGTTCTTTCCCAGGCTCCTGCTAGGCTGGCGCTTTTCTCTGCCCAGATGGAGGCCCATCACTAGGTACAGCATGCTAATCACCATCATGGGTACAAAAAAGAAACACACTGTGGTGATCTGCATGACCATGTTATAGATCCACAGGGGCTTCAGCACAGTGCAGATGGCCGACTCCTCTATTCTCTCTGGCAGGTAGAAGATTCCGTGCAGTGAGGTGTTAGGGATAGCACAGATCATCGATACCACCCACACGACGGTGATGACCCGCTTTGCATGCTGGTTAGTTGACAGGTATCGCGTTTTGAGCGGGTGCACCACAGCTATGTACCTCTCCACACTCAAAGCTGTGACATTAAGGATGGAGGCAAAGCACACTGTCTCAAAGAGGAACGTCTTGAAGTAGCAGCCCCCTTCGCCAAAGGGGAATGGGTAGTTCTGCCATAGGTCATAAATCTCCAGGGGCATCCCAAACAAAAGCACAAGGAGATCCGACACAGCCAGGCTTACAAGGTAAAGGTTGGTGGGGTTGCGCATCTTTTTGTGCTTTGCTATCACTGCACATGTGAGCAGATTTCCTGATAAGCCAGTGAGAAAGATGAGAAGGTAAACACTGGTCACCTGCAGGAAGAAGGGAGATTGTTTTGGACCCAAAATTTCAAAGAGGCTGACTTCAGTGAATTGGTCATTGGTGTAATTCCCTGTGGCGTTCAGAGGCATGCTGGCGTTGACAGACAGTCTGGATATGTTTGAAGAGCCCTGCATAGAAGGCTCCATTTCTGAAGAGAGCCGAGGGACAAAAAGAGGATGTCAGCACATCCCTTCAGGGTTCATTCAACGCTGAGGGCCTGCTGCACAAACAGAAATAAAAAGATCAAACAAACAGAGGAGGATTGTGTTTAATTAACATCCTGTGAGGAGTGAAACACGTTTCATAGAACACTTTTTATCTGACACTCCAGGGTGAATGACATCTTAAATAAAGCCTTTCCATTCAAATATATTTCAACGGAAACACTTAAAAAGCAAGATAATTGTAGCTTTGTACGACATGAAATAATCTACTGATTCTTGATTCATTCATTTGTCTTTATGTTAGATACTTTATTAATCCTCATAGGGATAATTATTATTTGGACATGCTGCTGCATCTTGGGTGAAGATAGTTTGGGGTTCAGGGACACTTCGGCCACAAAGTGGGGGAACTGGGAGTTAAACCACCAACCCTGGAGGCTAGACAACTGCTCTATCAACTGAACCACCTAATTTCACGGAAGCAGATCAAATTTTATCCAAATGTTAATATGAAACCTAAAGATGTTTAGCGTGATCAGAGTGAATGCTTTGAAATAAAATGAAAAATATTGAAATATAAATCAGCTATCAAATTCACTCATCCAAATAGTTACTAATTATTATCAGCTAATTGTTCTACATCTGCATATATTACCATTTTCAAACAGGTGGGATTTGGCATGCCCCATTTTCAGAGGAACAAACACCAGCAGGTAGTTGGCAGCCAAACCTTTTCAAAGCAAAAACCTATTAGCCTGATAATGTCTGGACCAGCTGGAGCAGAAATACATATGTGTACAGCTTTAAAACACACTTTAAAGCTGTACACATATTTTGTCATCCATAGATTAGAAGAGAATGATATGAAAACTGTTTTAAAACTGAACCTGTCGGCTAAAACAAAACAAATGCTTTACTGGAACAACTATTGCATGGAAAAAAAACATAAAGTTTCACGTTTTCCTGAGGAAAATTCCTTCTGCTGTCACTAATTTTGCTTAAATCCTTCTCATCAGCTGGATAATTGCCTGCACTGATAGACTCATGACTTCATCTGGAAGGTTAATTATGTTGCCACATCTCATGCATCACATCCAAGGTTATGTAACTAACACCGGGGAAGCTGCATTGGTGCATGTAACCCAGTGTTGTGCATAATGTCCCTCTAACGAGAAGCATCTTCGATTGTGCGATGTGATATTTGAGATTTTACGGCACGCGTTAAAATAGCACAACAGGCAAGCAGAGATGTGGAGACAACGATCTAATCCGTGATACCATAACTTGATCAAACATTTTCTAGGGTAACTTTTCCGTAAATCCTCACCTGGCAGCGCTGGTCTGCACGCCGCTCCTTGGATCGCTCTCTCTGCGAGTTCATGGCTGTGGATGAGAAAACCAACAGCGCAAAATGAGCGACCGGGAAACGTGTGCCAAAGTTATTAGACGCGCTCCTGGTCCCTTTTCTACAGAGGAGAGAGGAGAGGAGAGGAGGAGGGTAACTCCGCTTCAGACAAAGATTAAACTGGTGAGATGTATAGACGGTGGTGGGGGTGGGGTGGGGGGGCAGAGAGAGGAGGACCGTGCTGTTTCCTCCTTTGTGTAGATGTTATGAGTAGGTTACGTCAAAAGAAACCTGTACATGAGCTTTCATTCACAAATAGAAAAACTAGGACATGTTCACGTACATGTAGAAACGTCTCGATGCATGCGTAATAATCCAGGTAAGGAAATCCTAGAAGTTTGATTCTGTTCATCCGGACCAGGTTTTTAAATAGGACAAGTATTTTGGGACTTAACCAAGACTCTTCTTCAGTCTCAACTGACTGCAGGTTCCTCAACCTTATAATATATCTATAATATATACCTTTGCATAATTACAGAAACTAGCACCATTGACTAACAATGGGCTGTTTGATTAGTGATATGTAAATTGTCCACTGATTGGTGGACTTGTGAACCATTCATTGAGGATTGGGGAATGGCTGCAATCACAGCATTGTAAGATGGTGACAGTTGTACCGTTAGGCCCCCTCCTCCACAGAGCATACACAGGGGTCTCTACACCTAGTCTGTATGGTTTACCAAAAATACACAAACAGGGGGCTCCTTTAAGACCCATTGTCTGCATGATCAACTCACATATAACATCTCCAAGTTCCTGGCAGCTGTTCTTAACCTCTTCAACCCCAAAGCCCCATGTACTTCAAGCCAAAAACCTCCTGTATAGGGGGCTTTGGGGTTGAAGAGGTTAAACCGTAAGAACACTTTGGATTTCATAGGGAAGGTGAGACTATGGAAGCAGAAGAAACCATGGTCTCATTTACTGTTACGTCACTATTCACCTGTGTCCCAGTGACTGGAGCAGAGGAGGTAAGAGGTTACAGAATGACCCCACTCTCAGTAAAAGGACCTCTCTCCACACAGACCAAGTGTGTCTGCTCATGGAGCTGTGTCTTCAATCCATATATTTCATATACAAAGGCCAGTACTACAGGCAGAAGCACGGGTGTGCCATGGTTTCTCCCATTTCACCTATAGTAGCCTATCTGTATATGGAAGAAGTGGAAAAGATGTCCTGGAACACCACCAAGCCATTGGCTCAGATATGTGGATGACACTTGGGTGAAAATCAAATCCCAGGATGTACCACAGTTCACAGACCACATCAACAGTTCACCAGAGAGAATATGGAAAATAACAAGCTAGCTTTCTTAGACTGTGAAATTTCCATTGCAACGCAGGACATTTGAAAGTAAATGTGTACCGTAAACCCACACATACAGATCAGGATCTAGGGTTTGATTCTCACCAGGTGTCATTAGGACAATACAACACAGAGGGGCCAGGGAAGCAGAAGAACACCGCATCAAAAAGACCCAGAGTACAGGTGGTTATCCCAGCTGGACCTTTGTCAAAGCTGGTAAGACACCTAAAGAACGCTCTAAGCGATTCGGGAGAGACGAACGACATCTGCTGCCTAAGCGAAAACCCTTAGTGATCCCGTATGTGTCAGGTGTATCGGAACAGCTGAGGCGCATTTTCTCGAAACACCGGGTCTCTGAGGCCTCAGTGACCCAAAAACACGCTTCGCCCCAGATTGGTCCAACCCAAGGATCAGGTCCCACGGCACAAACAATGTAACATAGTTTACGCAATTACGTGCCAAGAGGATTCCTGTGATTTATACACCAGGGAAAACAAGCAGCCACTGGCCAAGCGTATGTCACAACACAGGGCCAGTGATGTTATATCAGAAATACAGGCTGGTGAAGGTTTTTTTTTCCCCATGTGTCAAATTTTAATATTACACAAAGATCCATACATTTTCTTAACCGCTCGTCCACGTAGAGGTCGCTGGAGCCCATCCCAGCTGTCGCAGTTTCTGAATTTAAATGGGCCAAATGTGTGTAAAAGAATGAAAAGGCCCCTCAACCTTGCCATTCATTTTTATATTTCATTCCTACAAATAGGTGTTGATCCATAGAAGGTCACATTTTTCCATATGCACGTTGAAGCAGGTAATAACTGCCGTCATCATTCCTCCTGTTAATACCATTAAAAGATCAGTTTCTAATGTGCATCAAACATTAGGGGAGGAGGGAAATATCACAAAGCCTGTTTCATTAAAGCTGCAAAAAAGTAATCATTTGATTGTCAGAAAGATATGGTCGCATCCCGATCCTTTCCTAGTGCTGGTGCAAAGCTAGGTGGTGGTTGTGCCTTCTTTATGTCCCTAACACACTTACACTTTGAATGATGTCCGGCAAAATCCTCAGTCCTCACTGCACCAACACGTTCAAGTTCAACAGTCTAAGTAAGCCTAATCCGTTAGATAGCTTTAAAAGTATACATCCATTCGTGTCCCTCCATTGCATACCAGTAAGGAAACGCTTTCTGCAGAAGCACAGAAGGAGATTTATCCATTTTGTCATCCATCATTTAAGTTGAAATCTCATTCTCCAGTACAGTACATAGCTGGTCCCACTCCTGTCCAGCTGGTAATCCAAGCACATACCTGTGTGGACAGACAACGATTCGGAGCAAAGTTTTTCAGAGGTGTTCTAACATCACGCTGAGAGCCGCCCAGGTGTGATGGTCACACTAAATAATTCAGGTCCAGCTAAATGTAGAGAACTTTGAATGATTTATGAAAACTGGTCAGAAGAACTTTATTTTAAAATGTCCAGGAACACTTGAGTTGTGTGTCCTCTGGCAGAATTTATTAGTATTACAACGCATGACACGCAGAACTTCCAAAATGTTTGGATTTCTTCCAGTATCTAGTTTGCAAAGTCATTAAAAGGACACACAACTATCTAACCTATGTGCGATTAAAGCAAACAAGTCAGCATGACTGAGGGTGACATCACTCCCGCTGTATGAATAAAAAAAAAATTAGCATGTTTGTGTGCTGGTAAAATAAAATCTGTGTAGACGAAACTGTCACATCTAAAAAAGAATAACTTGTAAATTTATTGCTCTAAACCTAAAGCTGTGTGTGTGGAAAATGTATATATTTTTAAAAAAGTGAATGAAGGAGATTTCAGCCTATTCTTTAGGGAAATCAAAACCACAGCGTGATTTATGACACTCATTGCATGTGTGCTCCCCAAACCGTTGCCCCTCAGGCTGTGAGTTTTCCTGCCAGCCACTGAGATGTGTGATTGCAAAAACATTTAGAAAGAGGTTCACTTTGCAGCTGTAGTCTCACCTCCATCAACAACTCCATGTTCTTATTGTTCTTGATGTTAGAAAATGCAAATTTCTAATAGCCGACCTGCCTGCAGCGGGGCTTAAATAAATATGACACCTGTGAGGAGTCGGTCATATATCTCACGCTCTGTCTGGCTGAAAATTACCGACATTTATCCCTCGACTGATACGGTCTTGGGTCTTTTGTCCTCTTTATCACAGCAAAGGTTGCGTGCACAAGCATTCATTCCAAAGCATCCATTCATACATAATACATTACATTCTCAGCTTAGAATATAATGTGACCACCGTCACCTCTCGACACCGAGAGGGCACTAATCTGCTCTGTCAACATTTTGGTGTCCATTTTAAAAAAGACTAACTGCTGCAGCTCTGTGTGTGTAATTATTCAGGCTGCCTCATTATCCTGCAAAGAGCAGATGACCTACTTATTTCAACTCTATTCTCTCCTCAGACACTATTATTATTAAGTGGTATGCATGAAGTTGTGATTGTTATTAGGATTCAGCATTGGCATGACATTCCCCATTTTGTATGTTAAAAATATATATGTGAATACTTTCCTATCCACATTTTACACAACATGAAAATGCTGCTCTGTGCTTTTGTATCCATTTCCCCATTTAATTGAGTTACATCACTTTGAGCCTTAATAAATGAGAGAAACATTTTTTGCAACCTGGGTTGAGCAGCTGGGTGAGAAGATGACAACAGTTTTTTATTGCTCTGTCTCTCACTGTTCAAATAAACCTGCCGTTGAAATTATAGACTGATCACATCCTTGCTAGTGGGCAAACTAACAGATGTTGCCTTTGAGATCTGAGTTTACCAACAGAGGGCACAATAGTACTCTACACACATCCCCAGACGACACAAAGTTCTGGGTACACCTATTAACCAAAGCATTAACACCACCTGGTGGTTTCTACCAACTCTCGGCAACTGTGATGCTCTGTGTTGTTGTGACACTTGTCCATCTTAAAGTACATGATCAGCATGGCTCTCTGCAGTCATGTCACAGATCTATCGGTCAGTAAAAGACTGGCGTCATATAGTGCTCACTAACACACATGTAGACAGATTTTAAACAGTATTTGAGAGTCATGGGTCTTTTGTGTATGTAGTAAAATCTTCAGATGTTTGAGTTCAGCTCATGGAAAATGGGAACAAATACAAAAGTGTTGCGTTTATATTTTTGTTCAGTGTATTTAATATGTTGTAATATTTAATGTAGTTATAATTTGTTAAGTTGTCCTCACGTTTCTGTCTTTGTTGGGTTTACTCTCACGTTTCTTCTTCTCAGAGTATTTGACCTAAGTTCAGGCCAAAAGAATTTGTTGAAATTCTAGTCTAAGGAGCAGTTTCTTTTTCCCCTCTGGACTTTGAAACCCCCTCTGAGCCTGTAAGTTCAGGGGGGAAGCCCATCGTCGGAGGCGGTGCTCTCACCGACCTCTATCTGGAAATCCTGCCTTTGGACCTGCATTGGGTCCTGCTGCTGCTGCACCCTCAGAGCCTGTCACCAAACCTGCTCAGGTCCCAGTCTCATCTTCAGCTTTGCCCTGCAAAATAAGGGTTTTATAATGTATTAGAGTGTCTCGGTTGTCCCAGCAGTGAAATTTAATCTCACTCTATTTTGATTAAGGGCAGTTTACAGAGCTTGCTGTTTTCAGTGGATTAAGCCAATCATTGACCACCTCCACCCCCTTCCACAGCCACCCTGTAGATTTGAACTTGGCTTAAATATGCTTCTTACACACAGTGAAACTGCTCCTGGTGTGGGTAATGGATACACAATCACCAAACTTAGTGGTCTGCACTCTGCATGCAAATTTCTGCAAATAACACAAGAATAAATAAAAATCTCTTCTTCCATATGCTCATCCTGTTCTTGGGTTTGAGACACATATGGCATGTTCAGCCAACACTCTTCCTCTTTATTTCTCAGAGTTCCTTTTTTGATGCGCTTTTCCTCCCAGAAAGCATTTAAACAGCTTGATGGTCTGCCTTTGGTGATGGCGGTGTAGCCACATTTCCCGCTTCTCCTCATCGGGTAGATGAAGTAGAAGTTGACTGTAGCAGAAAAGAAGAGAGCAGAGGAGGACATTAGCATGTTGTCCTCTACCTGCTCTCTCCTGTATGTTTCCTCCACTTTCTTCTTGTATTGGCCATGGATTAAATTATCCAAGCGGCTCAGGAATCCCCTGCGAACACTCTTATCTTTATGTTCTCCCCCTACTGCTTCTAAGTCCTTCAGTCTGTCATCCTGCGCTTGCTGTAGCCACATTGTGTTCAGATTCTGCAGCTCTTGGTGATGATGATTCACTGGGCCTGTTTCTTCGTCTGTCTTGTTCTGTTCTTCAGCATCTCCTAAATCCCACTGAGGGGGCTGAATTGTTATTACCAACAATCCAGTGGGTTTAATCTTCGTCTTACTGGGGACTGTAGCAGATCGTCTGGCCTCTGCTACTAGAGGTCTGCTCCATTGCTAACAGTTTCCAACATGGACTTTTTGACAGCAGAAGATGTCGTTGTTGAAGATGTTAGCTCTTCTGATGGATTTGGGAAGAACAGAAAAACAGTTTATATTGTTGGCCTTAATGAAAGAGCTGTGTCTTTCTGCTACATTTTACAGTGTTTTTATAGTGTGAGTTTGCATAATTTGAATGTAATATAAAATAAGTTAAGTATAATATATTCAACAAAAACTGTCAATTGACAATGTCATTACCATTTCAACCGGAATGGTTTCCACCTCAAGGTCCTCACTAGTCGTGATCCAGTCCGTCCAGTCCGATACTCACAGAACATTCAGGCCTATGTGACAGATGACTTGAATGCATCACAACTCTCATTTTGCATGTTCTATATAAAATGCAAATAGACAGACTCGTCACTTATTCAACTTACATACACTAGAGACATTCTGAATCAGCTGAATGGTTATGTATTTGCACAGTGCACTTTAATTTGAACTGCTATTACTGTCACAATCCAGAGTCTCACCCCCAGTTTTTGGCTGATTCATATGTTGATCTATGGTTGCACCCAGTTCCGTTAAGTGAAGGGTTCAAAACTCGCTGCACAGTGAAAACGTTTACACTCTTCATCTTGAGTGAAAATAAAGGTATTTTTCTTAAAAAATGTACAGACAGAAATAATGGTTAAGAACAAAAACATTTCCACAGAGACAGCTGTGTCTCAACACGTTCCACAGCTCAGTGTGAAACTGCATCGCGCCGCTTTTATGCAAAGCGACTTACAGAGTGTCTGGCTCAAGAACACACCTGGTAGGGATGCACTAGGAGTCAGACGGGGTTTCCAACCTGCAACCTTCTGCATCCCAGTCTGACACTTAACCCACTGAGCTACCAGGCCTCTGCCTCTCCCTCACCCCTCTTTGTCCAGAGATTGTGAGCAGTCACTCTGAGAGGCTATTTCTGCTATTCAAATTAATTTCCTCTGCGGTGGGGTCCGGTGGGGTCCGGTGGGGTCCGGTGGGGTCCGGTGGGGTCCAGTGGGTCACCCCGGGCTCTGTGGGCAGGGGTGCTGCTGCCATGTGCACCTATGGGTGTCAGTGAGGGAGCTGGCTCCAGATGGGGGGGGGGTATCATACATATTCATAACTTGGGAAGACGGAATGTCTAGTGGGCCATCTGTTCATTCAGACCTACCTCTAGTGCCAGTGCCCACTGCTCAATTTTAGGTTGCACATTAACATTGAGGGTTCCTGCGACCCTCTCACACTGTGAGGCTGTGGAGGCCTCTAAATATATTTTGGAGATGTTTGTGTATGAGAGAGAGAGAAAGACAATATTGTGAATATATACAAATTTAATAGAATAGTAAAACATAACAACAATACACTTAAGAACAATTATATACATTTCAATTACATATTCTATTCTCTTTATACATGACTCCCTTAGGCAACATTATAAGGAAACACCTAATTAATTTCCATTGTTATGCAGATGATACACAAATATATTTATCAATGAAACCAGAAGATACCAATAATTTAGGGA
>JAUMTR010000022.1:19087704-19101873 GCA_032270685.1 Microctenopoma stevenorrisi
GCCACGGAGGATTAGGGCAGTTCTGAAGGCAAAAGGGGTCCAACCCAGTACTAGCAAGCTGTGCCTTATAAAGTGGCCAGTGAGTGTTTATGTCCACTTGTATGGGTATGGAAGTTTCATTTGGATAGAAATGTCAAAAGTGGTCAAGTTACAAAGCAGAGCGGTTCATGCTCAGTAGTAGATAGTTACTGTTACACCACTGTAAACTGACAGTCAAAGTCCTGAAAGGGTACTGCTACTACTCCGAACATTGTGTCTGCAGGTTGTGCTTCTGGATCTGTGATCTCAAAATGATCAGGACATACGTCTACAGCATGTTGTTTTGTAGTTAGTGTGGAAAATGCCAAAGGCTCAGGGAATAATGTGGAAGGATGAGTAAGACTGCTGCCCTCAACGATCATTCAGGTGGCATCAGTGGAAGAGGATGTACCAAACCTAAAGTGAAAACAAAGCTGTGCGTTCAGACCTCTGGCTAACCAGAGAAGTTTGTGGTGTTCCCTCTCACTTTGTATCAGCAGCATATATTTATACTGTAACTACAAACAGCAGGGCATTCATTACATGCTTTTCCTCCGTCTACTGAGCCATTGAATTCAGCACCAGCAGAGAAAAAAGGAGAGGAACAAGAAGCTGGTAACTCACGCAGATGGGTCAAGAGGAGAAGGTTGAGGCACCTTTAACGCGTCTGCATAAAGGGTACTTAAAGTAGAATAGATGTGTGGGTGATCAGTGCCCTCTACTGGCCAGAGTCAGCAACTACAGCACTATCAGTGTAATATGGTTTAGTAGCTTTTGGAATAAAGCTAAAATAAATCTATATGGTTGTCTCTAAAAATACAATGCTTAAAAAAGTAAATGAACTGTTTTTAATAATGAGATGACCCCAAAACCAGGAATGGTTTAGATGTGGAGGCCACAAACAATTATTTCACTTTTCAGTAGTTTTGTATTTGACTTGGGTCAGTGTCACTACTGGAGGATGTGATACCTGGACCCTCTAGAGGTTTCACAGACAGTCCAACTCCACCAACATAACACATCAATATATGTCATTGTCAGGAGGTTTTTTGTGTTTACAAACATGGAGGATGAATGGAGGATATTCCAAGAAACAGATGGTTCATCTAAGAGAGTTGGACCGGACTGTTGGAAGTCCTTAACCCAGCAGAAGGACCAGTATCTGCTACTGCTTTGCCTAAATGGAACAGGATGAGTACTTTCAGAGCCATACAGAGTGACCAACACCACTATCATGAACGTCTCTGACTAAACCTGGGTTCCTCCTGGTGCCGATAATGTGGCAAGAGTAAGCAAGCAGTTGATATGACTGAATTCAAATCACAGTATTCTTACAATGTCACAAATTACCAGCTTTTAGTATTTCCTTGAAAATATCTTTTTCAAATTACCACTAATATCTTAAAAATACAGCTTTTTTTTTCTTCAAACCTTATTCAAATGCCTCATTTTTTTGCAGGCATTTATTGTAAATATACACCATTATAAACCGTTACGAAATACTGCTCTCTCCACTGAAATGACCTGAAAATTAAGACTAAATTCTCAATATGACTTTTCAGAATACCTTTATTGTATAAATGTCATAATCCTAATATGTATTTCTCTCATATTCCATCTTAAGGCATTAGAGGACAAATGTTTTTTTATTGTTTGGGTGAAGTGACCCTTTAATATTTCTACATGGAAGGCTTTGATCCTGTGCATCAACGAACAACAATATTTTTGGCTCGACAGTGTTTAACTAACTGTAGATTATGAACAACCACACTGAAGATGAGCTCCTCCTGTTCACTGTCACACTGTTCTGTACAAAAAAAACAAATCATCAGTCAACACTTTAAAGCGTCTCTTCGTTAACATTTTAAACCAGGTGTGGAGGTTTAATACTGTTTGTGCAGATGGAACTGCTCAGCAAAATACAAATAAAACAGGCACAGGATAGAAAAGCAAGAAACTAATGTTTGCTGTTAAAGACGGCTACATGAATCCAGGTTCTCATCAAAGGCTGTAGCATCAACACCCACTCTGAGTTCGGTGCTGTAACAGTATCACGATGTTGGTGGACGTGGAGGCAGAGTGAGCAGCAGCCACACTTCAAAGGAACAGGCTTTTATTCACCGCCAGTGTAGAAAAAATCGGATTCTCATCAGTCATCACATGACTTCATCTCCTGCACATTCAGTCCATGCACACCTGCACCCGCTGGTACGATCCAGAGGGGAAACCGTAACAAACACACCTTCAGAACAAGCGATATAGCGAAGTAGCAGCGTCCAGTGACACATTGAGGAGTGTGTTCACATAAATAACCGTCATGGAGTCAGGTAGTTCAGTTTTAAGTCTGGTGATGTTTTACATGACTGTTTATTGACAGCAAATCCCACGAAAAGTCTACAAGAGACAACTGATTGACGTACTACTGCTGCTGTTTTATACTCCATTCCTATAAAAAATGTTGCTGGTATTTAGCTGATAATTACTAAATAAACTGTAGGTAGCAACTATTTGTGTTGTTGTAAGTACTAGTGAATGTTATTAGCCAGTTTACAACAGTGAGACTAAAACTTCTCTTTATAATACAGTGCACCTCAAACAAAGCCGAACATCAACACTACAGTTTAAAAAAATATATATCTGTGGCAATTAACAATTTCACTATTCTACATATATTCTACATTTATCACCAACCCATGCAAGTATTTCTTGGAATTCACAGCTAAATACCAGCTCATTCCTACATTTTTAGGACACTGGCTTAATAAAAAAGCAGTGTGTATATAAAACACAGCATTATTAAGTACTTCCTATATATCCAATGGTTCTGTGTCATCAAGCTCCAGTGTTTGACAGAAATGAATCAAAACACAGGAGACTGATTTAAAAAGGCTATTTGTATGACACACTCATCAGCTGGTTCACTTGGAACCAGCTGATGAGTGCTGATCTAAGATTGTAAGTTTGAGATAAGACTGTAAGATCTTTTCATGGAATCTGTTGAAAATAATAAAAATATCAAAGAATACCAGGTGGAGATGGAGGATGAGGAGTGATCTGTAACATGACAACGGAGCGTTTTGATCGTTCTCAGCAGTCCACTTACAAGCTTTTTATCTCTGACTGCTAGTAACTGTACCTTTGTTACATATTTGTCAAATTCATAATGAGTATACAAGCCAGTAACATTACATGTAACACAAAATCCCTGTGTACCTTTTTTAAACGCATTTAGAGACAAACTAAACAGAAAAACAGTATATATTTGCAGGTTTGTTAGTTGTAATATGTGAATAAAAAATTGTAAAAGTCATTATATTTACTTCAAAACGGCACTTTGCTGATGCAGAACAGTGGCAGTGCTTTGACTAATGTGCAGGAGATGAGGTTAAACTCATACATGAAGGGTTTGAGCTGTACCTAGAGAACAGTTTGGTATTTACAATAGCAAAAAGGTGAAGTTATGCAAACATTACAAAAATCATAATCATGAAAAGTAAAGATTTTGATTCGGTTCCTATACATTTCTTGCTCATAAACAGTTAAAAGTTTGAAGTTTCTCTCCTTGAACATACCGAGTAGCACCTGTACTCTCCTGAAATACTCAGTGTACTGATGAGTTTGTCAGAGGAGAATTCCCATTACTGGGCTGAAGATGAAACTGGTACAAATTCAATTCTGCACTGGTGAAAAACAAAAACAATGACAGTAATACTTCAGTATCTTAATATATTATTTGTCCTGACATTCAGTTGGCAGAAGCACATACGTTACGTCTTCCTCTGCTCTACGTATAAAACAGAGGGAAGAAAAGATGAGCGCGACTAACAGGAGGGGACAGAGTCAGTAATGGTCGGCGTGTCCTCAGTGAGGAGCTGAACTGAGCAGTGAACAAGGCTTGATTTTGAAAACAGAGATGTGAAGATGGCAGGCAATCTGGTTGCAAACACTGACACAGTAACGCACCAAGTCGAACAAGGAAATGACCTGTGGGAGAGAAACAAAGAATCACTCTTCTCATAGGCTACGCGCTGTGGACGCCTGTTACCACCAGGAACGAACAAAGAGATGCTCAACATTTGACTGTCAAATTTCTACTGTCTTAGAATCTCACTTTAAATGTATCAAAATTGGACCCAATCTGTCCTAATTAAAACGTATTTATTCTCAGTAACCTGTGATTACTTTCCTTTCATGGCTAATGTGGGCTTCTATCGAGGTTTTTCACCGACATCACCGGGTCACGTGACTTTCTGATTGACTGTCGTATTGTCCATGCTGCTGACTGGACTGCAGTGTCTGTCCATGGTTCAGGTTTTAGAATGGATTTTCTATAGCGTGAAAAATCCTCAGGCTAAACTCAGGGTATCTTTTATGTCAAATGTTTAGGGAGGGCAAAAGTTGTAAATATTTGTTATGACGGTGATGGGTTCAAGTCTGTTCCCATATAAATACATTGCCCTTTAATACCCCATAACGAAACCTGTGGTCAGTTTGCAGAGTGGGCAAAAACCAATCAATCAAAGTCATTGTTCAGCCAAACACAAACAGTGGCAAACGCTCTAATCATTATGCTACCGCTACGTTCCACTACTACGCATTTTAAGTCGAAGGTTTTGGATGTTTAAAGGCCAACTGAAAGGAGATACAACAATAGGAAACAGAACGAGCAGGATGCCTAAACTGTCTAGTGCCGTCACTCCTCTGGATGAGAAAATCATGATAAGAGATATTTAGACAAACACCTAAACGAACACCACACAAACGACTAAACTGTTCAGGAAAGCAGCATATTACAGCACATCTGTCCAAAACAAAGAACAACCTGTGCACTTACCAAAGCAATCCACAGCACCAGGTACTCGTCAATAAAACTATTGAAATACTGATTGAGGAAGAGCAGTCCTGGTCCCAGAAACGCTAAATCGTGGAGATGCATCTCACTTTTTGTCATATGCGCTACCTGCGGACAGAAACACATGCTGCTTATGCATGTTGGGTCCAGGTGGGTTCACCGCCTGTCAACAAACAACTTAAAAGCTTTTATGTCTGCAGTGACGGCATTATGTTTGAACTCACTCCCACTTACAACTAATTTATTGGTGATTTTCGCTGAGACAAACCCAAACGCCAGGATGTAAAGACACGGATGTTCCTCGAAGAGCTGAACAGCAGACTTCTTGTAAATCATCATTGCCAAAATTATAACTGTGCCAATATGTAAGACTGGTGAGAGGACGCTGGTTCCCTGAGGACAGAGGAAAACAAAGAACCATATGATTGTGAGTAGAAGCATACAGAACCGCTGCTGGGATTTCTAAATCTCAAATCACTCACTGGGGGGACGGATTGGGGTTTTAGATGGTGCTAACTAATGGGGATGCAGCATTTAACCTTTTCCAGACTGCCATGATACTGCATGCTGTGTTAATATCAAACAGCAATAATCACATTTTTAACGTCCCATCACGTCTTCACAAACACATATATTGCTAATGCTTGCCTGATGAACAAGTAGTCTCATTCTGGACATTCTGCAGTTTAAAGCACAAAAAAACTCATCGTCTTCCTTAAAGCGCTCAGTCGTTCCAACCACATCTCACAATAATGCTGCTGAGAAGGCTTTTCTGTGCTAAAATCCTTTTCCACCATCTCACAGAAATCTGCTCCATCATCACTTAGTTATCAGGAGAAGCTCTGAAGGTTTCACACTTACTGCTATTGTGGATCCATTTTTCCCAACACCCCCTGTAAAAATAACTCTGAAGTAGTTGGTGCAGGAGAAGATGGCTCCTAAAAGCGTGCAGATGGCGGGAACCATTTTCATCTGGATATTTAGGATTGGAATCTGGAAAGGAGGAAATTAAAACACAAAAATCAGAAACAATCACGTTTCTATCCACAATAAAAGCACCATGAGTAACGTTAGGGAATATTACCAGCAACAGTATTTCTGATTAGTGTCAGAGCGAGAAGCAGCTCCATAATTATATTGCACATAAACATCACTGCATAAATCAAGATTTAAAAAAAACTGTATTAATCCCAGAGGGAACTTGTTCAGAAAATCTAAGGCATCACTGTTCTATTATGCTATAATGTCTACCTAATCTGTCAGAATTAGAACCAATCACAATTACCAGTGACTGCCAAAAAGCTGATCCTCCCACGGCGGCCAGCAAATACATGATTATTATGAAGATTTGCACCTCAGTCACATCAATGCTGAGCAGGAGGAGAAAGCAGAGTTTAAAGTAAGCATTAGTGAAGGCTACCAACACACAGTCATCCTGCAGCCTTCTTCCACAACACACTGCTGATGATGGAACAAGTGTACAACACTGGTAAATAAAGAGGAGCTCAGCGTCATTCCTGTAGCTCTTTGAAAAAATGATATCTGTAGTTGTAGTTTGAACTAAGCAGAGAAAGAGAAAGCAGAGTAATAATGTTTTTTAGTTTTGATAGGAGAGTGATATAATAGGTTAGGTCTCCAGTCCAACATTTTGTCTTTTGTAATTATTTTGTTTTCTTCCTGCTGATGTTTCTGTATTTTATTAACTGCACCTTTATGCAGGACAGACTAGATTTAATTTCTCCATATGACTTCATGCGCATTGTGCGCTCGGCTGAGAAGGTGATCGGCTGCAACCTTCCATCTCTCCAGGACCTGTACGCCTCCAGGACCCGGGGGCGAGCAGGCCGAATAGCAGCCGACATCTCTCACCCCGGACATGGACTGTTTGAGCCACTCCCCTCTGGCAGGAGGCTACGGTCCATCAGGACCAGAACCTCTCGCCATAAGAACAGTTTCTTTCCCTCTGCCGTGTGTCTCATGAACACCCTGTGATCTGTATTAATCTAACACTCACATACTGTCACTTTAATAGCATGTTTGCACTGTTATTATCATTTATTATCCAGCTACTTGTGTATACTGTGTGTGTTTATGTTGTACCAAATCACCGCATCAAGTGCCTAGTCATAGAGCTGCGCTCTATGACAATGGCAATAAAAGTTTTCTGATTCTGATGGGAGTATCAACAGTGGTCCTCATGGAAGCAAACGGCAGTGGGCCATGCAGCAGCAGCCAGGTGATTTACCATCATGTTCCACAGGCAGGGACCCACAGTGGCTGTGAGCGTCTGTAATCCTGCTAGAGAGAGCTGCACCTCTGTTATGTCAAATCTACACACACAATACATCCACATTTACTCCGGCTCGGGCTTTTCAATCATTTCTTTAAGGCTATGTTGTACGTTAAACAATCAACTGTAGTGTTCCAGACTTTGTCATGTACATGTGCTGGACATGATGAGCATCCAATTACTGCATTGCACTACCTCATGCCTCTAGCCCATTTTGCAGAACTTGCAGTCACTTGTTTGACCTTGTGAATGCTGAATACTGCTAATGTCTTATTTATTGCACCTTAGAGAGAGAATCAAATGAAAGGAGCAGTTATGATATAACAAAAAGCACACATTTACTGTGAAGAGGAAAACGTGCACATATGGAGACGGATGAACCAAACTGAGCTGTGATGAGCTAAATCTCAAAAGTCTTGATTGATCTGTATGACACAATGTTTGTTTATGTCTAAAATGCTGGAGCTGAATTTAAAGTCCAGATCAGATATCGGGTAACTACTGAGGCCTAATAGTTAAATAAGTGGAATTATAAAAAACAAGCAGCTTTTTGGTGACTCACATGCCAAACCGCAGCGTTCCTGACACATATGTTTGCCAGTGGGCACAGTAGAACATAAACATCCCAGCAAAGCAGCAGAAGAACATCCAGTCTGGGTTGGTGCCCAATTGCACTGCTATGCTGGTGCCCAACACAACAAACACTGCAAAGAAGAAACAGGACTCAGACGGTGCTTTGGATTGATTGAGACTCAGTAAAACAGAAAGACGAACTAACCGGTGGAGAGGGAGTCACAGCCGTGGTCAAACAGCTCACCCAGGGGAGAGCTGCTATTGGTGCGTCTTGCTTGCTTCCCATCAATGGCGTCCAATGACTGGTAGATAAACAGGCCCACAGCACACAACAGGTATGCCCAGAGGGGAGCCTGAAACAAAACACACACATTTATTTCCTCAGTCATTTCTACAGCTGCTCAAGGGGACATCTGCAAATATCTCACAAGTAAACATCACAAAGACAAAGAAGAAGAGAAGAAGAATCCGCTTTATTGTCATTGATACATTTTTACATGTTACAACGAAATGTGTTCTCTGCATTTGGCCCAACCCCCCCTTGGGGGGAGCAGTGAGCAGCCACAGGCGGTGCTCCGGGAGCTAGCGCTGGTTGTCTTGCTCAGGGACACCTGGTATGGGGGATGGGCTTGGTGCCTCAGCCGGGAATCGATCCCGGGGCTCCTTCTTCCCAGCCTTCTGACCTAACCACTCTGCTACCAGGCCTCCAAAGAGAAGCCTCTCATTTTAAAATCACAGATGCTGGTAATATAAAACAACTATTCTGTTGGGGAACTAATCAACTAATCCCACTTCTATGTCAAACATGGCCAGAGCTGGCGGCTGGAATGTGAAGGCAGACAATGAGCTTGGTAATTGAGATGATATGCTGTCTTTCTTAGTCTTAGCTGACAGTAGCCACATTTTTAAATTTCCTGGTCATACAAACGTCCTGCTTAGCTGTTGTTTCAGAAATTCAATATGATGTATATTTCCACAGCACTAAGTCCCGTTCCCACTTTATTTTTTTCATGAATCAATTACTATATTAACTCAAAGAGCATAAACTCCACAACACAAGCTAATCTTTTAATGCAAATCCTTTGCAGGAAGTTGACTTTTACTGACCGCCTGTTAAATATGTTTTAAAGGTTATTGTTCCAGGATCACGACTAACCTGTTCAGTGGCAGTTGGACAGTAGTAGACTAGGACTAGGGTGGTGAAGACATTTGTGGCCAGGCCGACGATGGTGATGAGGTTGGGGGCAATCCAGGAAGGGACTTGTCCCACCAACCATTCCCAGTAACGCTGCATCAGTGGCTCCAGCAGGGACCGTCCAGCACTGCTGTACCTGCAGAAACAGACAACAGCAGAGGTGAAGACCTGGTGACATTCCCCAGGATATTCACATATTAAGCTGAAGCAGAGCCACTAGCAGTGACATTTGGGTGTCATTGCGTTCATGGTTCATTTTTCTGAGGTAAAACAACTTCACTATTTTCTCCTATTAAAATGTTATTTTATTTATCCTGAAATACGCTCTGTACCATGTTTGGTTCAATCATAATTTATGTCAAACTATGCGGACGACAAATACAAAGCCAGAGTTTTCTATATGATATATTGGGGAGCAGAGATTACTCATACCTGTGCTCCTCCAATCTCTTGAGCTGGTGCCGGGACAAAGGGGGTGAAGGCAGCTCGATCAGCCTTCGCAACACTCCAGGGGACAGCCAGCAGGTTGCCTCCATGCCCATGCCCTGCCGAGGGTCCTTGTCCCGGCTAAGGCCTCGGCGAGAACGCAGGCCCCCCCCTTGCTGCTGCCCCGTCATGCTCATGGAGCCCTGCTGCCTTCTCGTGGAGACCCCGATGCCTTTGGCTTTGCCACTGTCCTTATAAAGAGGCTGGAGATTCACAGTGGGACAGGGTGAGGAGGACAATACCTAAAAACAAAAACTCCAAAACATCACAATACTACCCTGTGCTCTCAAAAAAAATGTATTAATGTGATAAAAGCACCTTTTAACTGAACCAGTTGAGTTTGTTTTACACGTATTTGTCCTTATGGGGCATTTTAATGCTTTGGTGCTTTAACTACACAGTAACATGAATGTGTGAAGCAATGAGCAACCAAAAACATTAACAGCAACAGCAGACAGCACAAGTATTCAAAGAAAAGCTGTGTATGACTCACACACTGATACTGTTTCTGTACGAGCTCATAAGTGAACACTGAGCTGACTAATGTTACTAATGTTAATGACACGTTAAGACAAGTAAGAGGACAGCAGTGTGCATTCCACTTAACATTTAAGTAACAGTGGTTTCATGGTCATAGTGTCCAAAGGATGAAATAGTGCTGTGTGTTATACTGGTTCATACCACAAAATGTTTATTTTTGTTATGACATAGACACTCCACCATTGAATACTGTGACACTGTAATCCTTCTGAAAAATACTGTGATATAGAATTTTGGTCATGGAAGGAAATTCTGACAAAGAATTATGAATTAAACCTGTTGACTTAACACTTTCTGCATGATTATATAATTTTTTTACACACATATACATATATATATATATATACATATATATATATGTATATATATATACATTTAATAAATACTAGTAGTCTTGGACACAACCACAGACAAATGGTTAATCAGACAATTATGTGTGTGTATATGTATATATATTTATATATATATAGTATTGTATTGCCTATTAGACAACACTGAGCTACTACTGAGTAGGTGGCAGTAGGGACTGATGGTGCAAACTGAAGACGCTCTGGTACTTGTAGACGTGTCACTAATAACCCGGACTATGTGATATTGATGAAAAGATTAGAGCCTTCTGACCTCAGGCACCAAAATGATCAAACACAGCGCTGAACTGCGACGCGTGTTATTTTGTCTGTGCGGGTGTGTCTGATTAGATCATGTGTGTAGAAACGGACATATGTGTTAAATCACTCAGTACCAAAGTAATCTTTAATTGCAGACACTTGATGGCTTGGCTAGCAATTATACTAAAAAACACCGTGCAAATTTCTAACAGCTCGAAAAAACAACTTGTCTTAACTTGTCTTGAGTGTCTGTTTTACTAAATATGTTTTAATAAAAAAGCTACAGACAAACCTCAAACTACAACAAACACACTGTACGGGTGGTTTGCTAACGCTGACTAGCACACTTAACAGTTTCCCACCAGTCCTGCTGGTGCTGAAATTAGCATTAGCTAAGCAGGTACTATCGTATCGTTAGCTCAGTAAGCGTCTACGAAGACTTCTGTCAGCTTAAGAATTTAACATTAAACATTTGCTGTTAACAAATGTTTCAAACCTTTGTACTGACATTCCTGAACATACCGCTGCCTATTTCAAATATGTGTGTATGTAAGTCAGACATCACCACTGACACCTCCTGTGATGACCGTGGCTAGCTTGAGCTAGCCAGACTAGCTAACCCTATTTACAGATAACGAGCTGCAGAACTGACGGGTGTTACACCGACTTACCTGGCCGATTAAAATGCAAAAGCCACGGGACAGTCCGATGGTGGCGTGGGAGCTTTAACTCGACAGATAGCACCACTCTAGGGGGTGCTGAGTTTATAATGACCCCTTTACCAGTACCCCGGGGGAACGTTTGCAGCTCTAGGTGGATCACCACGACCGGTGTCACTGTGGCTGACACACCAAGCTAGTTCACGTTAGCCATCACGGAAATCTCGCGAAGGTGCCTCGTTGTTGTGAACTTTTTACCCCGAGTCAGGTCTTTCAGGCAACAGCAAGATAGCCACTTCTACTTCTTCATGTTTTGGGTAGTTTTGACTCTACAGCGCACATTTCTGCTCTCCACAGGATAAAGAATGAATTACCTCTACACTAAAACTTTAATTCGATTTTTGCAAGCTTATGATGAGTTATTTTTGTATATCTGTGTATGAGATGGTCAATGTAAAGTACTTTTTGTAATTTGGACATTTGTATGATATTGTTGTTTACAAAAAAAATTATATATAGGGAGTTTTTTCTCTCCACTGTCACCTAATGCTTGCTCAAGTGGGACTGTTGGGTTTTCAATATAGTTCTGTATATATACATATATTTTGCAAGGTCCTTAACTTTGCTATGTAAAGTGCCTTGATATTACCTTTGTTATGAGTTGGCACTATACAAATAAATGGATTGAATTGAATATACATAATTAAAAATGTTCACACTATACAATAATAATAATAATACAATTTCCCAATTATATAAATAATTACTTTTGTGAAGTGTTTCCTTTCTAAAAGTCCATGTTCTTTTACAGTATACATTATGCTACATGTTTTGTTATTGTTGCTCCAGTTGCCTTCATCTAATAGACACAATCTGTGATTCTAGCAGTACATGTAAGTGATAGAAGTACAAAATAAAAGGGCTGTAGATGATGACAGCACAGCTACACATATTCTGTCACATGTCATCTACGTTACTGACAGACTGGGGGAAAACTGAAGGGAGAACTACTTATTTGCACCCTACACAAGTCAGTAGAAGGTGGACAGTATAGTTGGTAGGCAGAGGAAGTCCAGAATTTAACGCCAGTGATTTTCTCAGCCACTTTCTTAGTCTTGTGACTATCTATGAAGGTTCTCAGTCATCCAGGTCATGGTTATCTCAAAAAAGGTTTATACAATAGCAACTGGACTTGTAGGTTTCTTGACGACGTTTCGCCCTTCTATCCAGAGGGCTTTCTCAAGTCTGACTGACTGGTGTGAGGAGCAGGTTTATAAACCCTGTGGAACCCTCAGATTGGTGATTGGTGGTCACCTGTGGATTGTCCTCCCCTCTGGTTTTCACATATGTTAATGTGACCCCTGAGCCAGAGTGTGAGTAGCTTTTAAGCTTCCTGGGTATTGTTGAGATAACGGCATGTGTCAATGGTGATTTCGAGACACATCGTCACAGATTCTGTTGGGGGGTTGCGTAAATTGGCAGGGTCAGAGTTAAACAGGGCTGAACTTTGTACTGTGAGTTTCACAGCAGGAGGTTTTAATTTGTCTTCAGTTGAAAAGATATGGGAAATAAATTAGCAAATTAGATCAGTATACGTATTTGTTCATTTTATATTCCATAAATAATAAACAGAGGTCTTTTTTGTTAAAACTAGAACATAGTGAATCCTCCCCAAGCTTAAAAACATTTTATTATTTGGGTTCATCGTACAGCCACAGGTGTAATGTGATGTGATTACAAAAACGTTTCTATGATCTTGCACATTGACAAACCACCATTAGGCAGTTTAAAGAAATAATTCACTAATTTCCAACTGCTTTCAAACTCTGCGTCTGACTATTGTGTGCCACTACAGATGATTCTGCCTGGGTTTTCTGTACAGCATCTTCAGGGTTGTGCATCAGTGCGATGCTAGGGCTGTCTGTCTGGCAGTTGAGTCAGGTAGGGATTAAAGAAGTTCCTCAGCAGGCTCTGCACGCGGACAGGCTGGGGGGTCTCAGCAGCAGGGACCAGTGCTGGATTCAGAGCCAGGTTCAGGACCTTTGTGGGGATAAATGCCGTGGCGCGAGTTTGAGCTGTGTGGAGGCCCTCGATGGCGCTGGACAGCCAGATGAGTCTTTTGAGACTCTGGATGTTACGGCCACGGTCGTGCATCAGCTGGTGCTCAGTCACAGCTCGGCGCCTGCAGGAAAAGAGAGCACGACAAGAATGACAAGGATCTTTCAGTTGAATCAGTCAGTTCAATCAACACTCAGACACACAATGCAAGAAAAAATAGTCAGAAAGAAGTGAATAATTTCAGCAGCAAATACCTCGGTATAAAATAAAAACATTACTAAACTTGACACTAAAATATCTTTGAGCCATTTATCTCATTTTACATGTTTGAATCCTCAGTGCTTTAGCAAATTTGCATATTTGAGTTGAACTGTGCTCTTATATTTCATTTTTGTTGACATTTCTTCATTTTGCTGTGAATCATTGTTTCCGTCATGTCAGCAGATGCTAATTTTGAAAGGCGTACTCAAAGAAAAGAGAAGCCTTTACCTTTCATTCTGACAATGGCCAGTGGCACAGAGGACAAGAAGCATGACAGCGAGCCACTGCACAGGCCTGTGGGACATCTGCATCTTCTGTAACAAACAGCGAGAAACACCTGAAACTCTTGTCATTTAAATTTTAAAAAGGAAGCATAAGAAGCATGTGATTGCCAAATGTCTTATTGTGACTCCTCGTTAACGGTTGCACATGAAAAAAAAAGTAAAATAATACATTAAGTACCTCTATACAGCAAGTCTGCACAATGCATATTTCATGATCCAAAACGCAATGTTCAGCTTGTCCTTTATCTCTGCAAAAGCTCTGTGTGCCTTAATTTCAATTCAATTCAATTCATCTTTATTTGTATAGCGCCAAATCACAACGAAAGTCATTTCAGGGCACTTTAC
>JAUMTR010000022.1:19107184-19128222 GCA_032270685.1 Microctenopoma stevenorrisi
CAGCAGTAGCTGCTCATGTTTACTGTGTGTGTTTGTAAATACTCGGTAAATCCTGCTCTCTGGTCGGGGAGATGGGTGTAAGGTTCAGCGGCGGTGGCAGGCACCTTCAAAGTTTCCCCAGGAACTTTCTAGTTAACTTTATTATCTTAAAATCTACAACTTGTTCACACCCAGAATTGTAGGTTCCAAAACGGTTGCAAGTGCTCAGAATATTTTTTGTATAATCAGCTGTCAACTACTACCTATTACTCTTGAATATCTGTGAAGGTTCAGTTGCTTTGGATAAAACCTTTTTGAGATTACTCTTGAATGTTACCATGAATCATTAGGTTCTTTAAAGAGATTGGCAGTAGGTCTGGTCTGCTTTAACAGTAAGATAAATATTTTGGATTTTTTTAAATGATGGCCAAAAAATGGTGGTACACGCTAAAGAGCAAACAAGGGAGAAGTGGTAAAAGACACAATTACTAGGTGTTAAGTTAGACAATACTTAGCTTGTTTGGATTTATATGGTTCTACATGGTTTTAATTTTGTATCTCGTTATCTTCCCATGTAGTGGAATAAGAGTAGTGCATATTGCTGGAATATTGCTCTTACTGAGATATGAACAACCTATTACCTTGTTATTATAAAGTGTTCAGTATGAAATAATATTTAAAGAAAACACAACTTGACACCAATTTATTTCAAATTCCAATGGCTTTATTTTATGTATATAGATTTGTATATATTTATATATATATATTTATATTATATATATACTTATGTAACAACTTTTACTCCGTTACTTGATTATCATCTTTTGTTCAGCTTAAGTTCAAACGACATGACACTAAGACCAAGGCATTCCACATGATCATATTTTACAAAAGAGTAAAGAAAACAATGTGTGTGTGTGTGTGCACCTGTTGTACACACACACACACACATACATTAATGTACAGGTATTGTGGTTCTGTTTCTAGAAAGAACAAAAAAGTTTAAAATAAAAGACAGGGACAAGCAGCCAGAGTGAGAGTGCGAGGGAGAGAAAAGTGAGAAACCAAATGAATCACTGGAGCTCAACTGGAGGACTCTGTTGCATAGATTGAAGCAAACAGGAGGAAGATGTTCAATAGGAACAGACAGGATGAGAGTGAAAGAAGGAGAAGGCAACGCACACACCAAGGAAACACACCCTCATCGAGCCAGCAGCCCACCTGACACCAACACACACGCTCACACATATGTACAGGGAAGCACGGGAAGTTTTACTGCTGAGGCTCTCCATCTGTCAAACAGGACTGAACACACAACTGGAGAGTGAGGTCAGCTGAGATCAGCATTCTGCGTCTTCGCAGCTAAGAGTGTCAGTAGTTTTGCAGGTATATGGACCAAAACAATTGGATACATGAAACATTTTATTAGGTGATGTGAAGCCATGGTGGCTCTACTAGGAAAAACATGTAGGTGTACTAATGTTCGTACAAAGTCTAGTGCCAGATACTTTAGTTTACTTGGCAGACGCTTTTATCCAAAGCCACTTACAAGGAGCTAACGCTGGGTGTCTGGCTCAGAGACACACCTGGTAGTCAGACGGGGTTCGAACCCACAACCTTCTGCATACCAGTCTGATGCCTAACCTATTGAGCTACCAGGCCGCTCATGTGATATGTGATATGTCCACATGGATGTTTACATTTAGATTTTTTTTTAATTCCAATATGACCTGCATGTAGCATGACACCAGTAATTTAGAGTCACGTAGCCTTACAGTCCTTAAATCTCACTACAATAAAAATGCACTGTTAAAAAAGCATCCAGACTTCATGTCCATGAAATAATTTAACAGAAAATAAATTCAAACAGACATTTCAATGACCTTAGTGCTTCTCAAGTCCCGACTTCAGTCCTGCTGCCAGACAGGTCAAACTACCATCTCAACATTCATAACAAAGCCCTGTGTTTTTTTACCACATCAATTTAGAACACTGTCAACACTCATACTCATTTCTGCAGCCCAAATTAAAAAAATTATTATTATTCTGGAGATTTTTTTTAACTATCAATTAAAATATGACTGTTTACATGTAAGAGCCAGCCTGAGCAGGTGGTTAAACATCTACTCCGGTAGATTATCACTGAAAACAGTCTGTTAGTGTCCATCATGTTGCATGTTGATTTATTTTCTGATGTAGAAGCAGAAACAGTGCGACCACTTTCAGTTTCTACAAAAGTTTCAGTTTCTTTCTGCATCTTGTGCTCTTCATGCAGTTTTCCACGTTTACAGCCAGACAAAATTAAACTGATCAATCTCTTCATGCATCACAGATGTGTCATAAGATCACAGCACAACAACACGACCGACTTAACTGGAATTAATTAAAGCCTAAATGATACTTTAGTTTGGGGGGGAGACTTGTCTTTGTTTGTTACAGATCTGATTTTGATATACTGATTTTTATTCCTTTTTCCAGCAGGCACAGTCATCTTTATTATGTACATGTAATCTACATGTAACATAAAAAAACCTTTTAGATAAGGATGGCCGATATGAAAGAACTGCGACCAAGCTAGCTAAACAATACAATATTTCTAATATTAGAAATTACTTTACTACTAAGGAAGCAATAGGAAAATTAACCTGCATTGATGTTTACTTCTGAAATAAGAATACATATTCAATAATCCAAAACATGTATTATTGAACCTGCAAATCCAACGCGGCCCTGCATTTTACACTTTAAATGATCATTTCTGTACTCACATGTGGCTGACATATCAACCAGGCTCTAACATTAACACAGACACTTTACAGGCGAGCAACAAACTCCATTAGCCTCATTCTTCCCCCGAACCTGGCCAGTCGAGGGAAGCAGGACGATAATGGATCAATGGATGTGATCGGTGAGATAAAATGACACCTGCAGAGCAGAAGCCTACCTACTCCACATGCTGAATGTTTTAGGCCTAGTAATAGTCATCGTCTCCCTCCTCCTCTCACTGCACAGATGAATGGGTGATGAGTTCAGGCTGTAAAGTCTGAGTGGTTTTATGTCTGTGTGTGTGTGTGTGTGTGTGTGACAAGAGGATGAAACAGTGAAGACATATCAGTTAGTAACTTTACTGGTGGATAAATGAGACAATGGAAACACAATTAAAACCTTCATCTTTCATCAATCCATCCATTAGAAGTCACACAGTTAACTTCCTCAGTGTGTTTCACCTCACAGTGCAAATACATGTGTGTTTGTGTATAATGTTGCATGTGTTTGAGATTCATTTGGAAAACAAGTCAACATTTGGGATGTTTCATTCCATACTAAAACATGCAGAACACAGAACATTGAACACATATACTGAACGGTTAGTTTATCCAAATGCAGTTTCTCTTTTTGTTTTTTTTCTCTTTTCGTACAGAGTGGCTTTAGGCTACACAGAACACGACAGAACCAATCGCACCAGGTTGGACATATTGCTTTAAACCACCAAATTTTGTATATATGTCATGCATGCCACATAGATGATATTATGTTTATACAAAAATAACACCAACGCCTATTACTGTGTATCATAGTAATTACAGAAAACAAATATTTTTCAGTCTTTTTTGCAATGAAGTTCAACTGAGAAACCATATATACATCTATGTACTTATATCTAATACATACATAAACACATATACTGTATATATATATATATATACTAGATATAAATACATAGATACAATATATAAATATATAGATATATATGTTAGTAGTTATGACTTTCCCAACTGTGATATTCCAGTTCTTTTGAACCATTTTTTGTGAACTTTGTAGTGGATGTAACGGTTCCCCAAAGATGTTATTAGTAACCCTTGACGGGAAGCTGTTCTGAGAAAGGCAGTGCTCTGAAGAGGAAGCAATGCAGTCGAAATGCCACAATGACTTGAACCGAGTCCCTTCTCCATACACAAGTCTTAATGAAAAACGTAATGCAAGCTGAAATCCTGTATGCTCCAGAAATTAACCTTCAGATAATTAAAAGCAGACCAGGTGAAGACCTTCAGTCCGCTGCCGAGTCCCGTCCAGACTGTTTCTATTTGTGACGTGGATGAAACCAGGAGCACAAATAGGTCTGGAGTGTCTCTGTACTGTGCACCTGGCATGAGACGTGAGGGCAACCAGTCCAACAGATGACCGCCACAGAGGCCATGGCGAGATGTTATCCAGGAGGCAGGCGAGGAGAAGGAGGGCTTATGTGATTGCAAACTGTCTCAACAAACTTGTGCAGAAGTAGAAAAAAAAGTGAGAATAACTTTGGCAGAACAGTCTTAAAGCTTTGCTGAGTGATAATTGGCTGATTGCCCCCCTCTCCTGTTTCCTGTCACCAACACAGACAGCAGATACACTTCATTCTCTTATTTGACAATATTTACATTGTACTGACTGCAGGAGCACAGCTGTTCTGTCACATTCAGCAGTTGACACAACACAGAGGAAATGCATCGTCGTTTGGAAAGTGTGTCTCGTTTATAGTTGGTGGACACACAGCAGGACTGTTACCTGTGAAAATCACTTCCTGCTATCTTCCCAGGGGAAAAAAATGGACATCTACAGCTGCAGCTGTGTCCTGTCACAGGCACCACCTCCTTAAATATTCAAATTTCCTTAACATATATAAAAAAAATGAGGAATGGAGACGAGAAATTTAGCGTCCTTTCCTGTTTTGGCCTGACTTGAGATGACACGACACGTGAAACAAGGTCTGTCCGAGCATTCTGACAACCGCCCCCACGTCTCGTAAGCAAACATGTACAGCAACAATTAAAATCTTATCAACGTGTGTGTTTTTGTAGGGGATTTAATCACCCTCTGACCTCACAGTGGGACTGAGCTAATCGTTCTAAGTAAGTTAAAGGCTCTGTTTTGAAAACCTCGAAGCTGAGGGAAGCAAATGATCCCACTTCTTTAGTTTATGATGTGGGCCAGGTCTGCTTTGGTTGTGTTACTTTCTTCGTTTTTGGTCTGTCTTGTTTATTTGTGAGGAAGGACATTTGAAAGAGAGGGGGTCCTGAGGCAGAACACAGCTTTGAGGCGTTGGCTCCAACAAAAGCCAACATCAATCCACTCACTAAAGGAAATCAGTTATAAAAAACTGAAAGTACAGAAACAAAGAAACCCAGAGGTTGGATAAATAATTATATACTCCCATTTAATGTTTCATACAGTTAGCTGTAGTCACGTTGCATTTGCTGAAATCTAATGGAGTTGGATAACTACAAAAATCACATAGCGTGTAGTGTGTCACAACATCTTAGATAAAGTGAATATACTGATGTAAAAGGGGGCTGATGAGACTTGATTGTTCAGATGCCAATTGAACAGCCAACAGGAAGTAAACAAGTCACTGCAGGTTTCTGAGCCCTAACATCAGGTGACCAAGACGACACACGTGGCATAAATATTTAGAGAGCTGTAAAAAGACAGAGTCCACGGTAGATTCATCTCATTCATGTACTGTACTGTCACCAAACTCTTCAGCCTATACATATATATTCATATATCTCCAAAATATTAAAAAGTACTTAATATAAAAATACAGAAGAATTGTAAAAAATGAGCAAAACATTGGTTCTTATATGAAAACCATGCACGAAAGATTCCCCATTTAGTTAAATAGTAACTCTAAGACTAAGGAAAGCAAGGGAATGACAGGGAAGTGGTCTGATGAGAGAAGCGCAGGCGAACTGCCACCCACTCGCTTTTTATGTAAACATTGTAGAGGTCCTTTAAACTTGGTTCGGCAGTGACGTCTGAAGATTTTCTCCTTGCTTTTTGGTCGTGTTTGGAGTAAAGGGCCAGGGGAGGTGAAGAAAGGTCGAGGAGTCACGGGTGAGAAAGTCCAAAGTAAACCTCGATAACAATGAGATAAAAAACCAATACAGACAACCTATAAAATATGGCTCTGAGTTACATAGAAAAAGCTCATCAGAGGGCAGAGGAAGAACCTAGTTATGACAGAAAGTTGGAAATATGGCAGTAGTAGCACATTACTTCAATATTGTGTCCTAGTTCATAGATTGATGGCTGCTAGTCAGACTAAGAAGGGCTTAGACACATTGCTGCTTCAGATTGAAGGATCATTCCTTCTTCTTTTAAGACATTAATCTACAGACAACGGCAGGCAGGAAGTACTGAGCAGCGGACACAGTGGATTTAACTTTACAGGCTCAGTCTCCCATAAACGATCAAACACCGCAGAGCAAAAGAGCAAAGAGGCATGATGATGGTCAAACACCTCTCCTTATGCTAGCTGTGTGACGTCACCGACTGCTTTAAGTTTTTTTCTTTTTCTTTAATAAAATCTGACAAACAAAGGGAAACATTAGAAGTGATACTAAGATTTGTCTCACGCAGACACAGAATCCAGACCCTGTTCAGAAATCCAATCACTTCCCGCACTCTGACCAAGAACAAGACTCAGAGATACTGGCCACTGCCATTAATGCAAACCCAGATTCAACGTGAAGCTCATTTCAGTGGCAGCGCAGCGACACAGAAAAGATGAACCGACAGATCTGGCTCTTAACTTAACTGGCTCCAAGCTTTGTGAGATCGGCCAGATTTGATGAAATTCAGACTTAATACAAAGTGAGAGTTTGCTTAAAACCTTTATTGACTGCGGAACTGTTACTATAATTACACGGACAACCAAGACCGCTCATGGATTTACATTTTGGAGCAGGTTAGCGGCGCCTCACAGTGTCATGGTCATGGTTAAGAAAAAAATGCAAGAATACTCCATTGATACTGTGAAGGAGAAGGAATGTTAATCCTCATTCCTGTAGAATTTTAGTTAACTTAAATGACCAGAAAACCAATGCAGGGTTGCAGAGCTGCAGAGAACAACTGCACCACAAGAAAAATACCAGACAGGTCTGCCTTGCAACAATGCAAGGTTATGTATGTGTGAGTCACCTTGTCATGACTTGTCACACACCCACTGCCCTGCTGTCAAGTAAAGCAGGGCGTTAACTGCACTGCCACAGTTTCCTCTGTTGGCTGAGTATGGAAGAGTCGGTTTTTTCATTTTGTTGTAGGGATGTAAAGTTTAATTCGACAGAACAGGAAGTTCGTGGTTTTCTGAACAGATGCTGCTGCAAACTGACACGCACTAAGATGTGTAAGTGAATCACAAGTATTCAATCCTAACGCTCAACAGAGTACAAGGAGAGGGGCCGAGAGAAGCAGAAGGATGAGATGAGGTCAGACCCCGAGTAAAAAGTGGCCTGCCGGCATGTTCTATAATTTTGGGTAGTAAACATTCTGTCCTTCAACATGCAACACAGCAGCTAAAAAGACAAAGCAAAACATACAGACACGGTAAAGGGAAGAACATTTTTTAACAGCTTAACGTTGAAGACTGTAGTGTCACACTCACAAGACATTCTCAGGAATTTGAATCAACCAGGATATAACATTCTTTAGAGGTTTTAAAAACAAAACAAACCAACATCTAATAAAAAAATGAAAAAAATTACTATTCAGCATTTGCCTAAAAATCTTCTGATCACCATTCCCAGCTGTTAGATGTGCAGGAGCATTATGTACATGAGAACAACTGCACGTGTTGAAACGTTCTGTGCCGTTTTAGAGAGCGTTACACGGGAATGAAGCGAGCACGGAACACAACATGCTGCAGTGGGTCCTGCAAAGACTAAACCCAACGTAGTTTAAAAGCCTTTAAAAAGAATCATCAAGTAAAAAATATACATGAATGGACAAGGACAGGTTTTCCACAGCAGAGTCTCTTGACTCCACACTTTACTGATTCATGTGTGTAGTGGTGGAGTGGTGGTGGTGGAGGGGCAAACTTACAGGCAGAACAATGCCACAGTCAGCATGAAAAACAGAACGTGGCAGGAATGACTCAGGGGGGTGGAGAGGTTGCAAAGCATGTGTGCGTGCAGAATGACGGGATGAGCGGAGTGATGACTTCCCTCCTCAGTGAGACAGTTCCGTTGGTGGAATGACACGTGATGCTGATGAAGAGGCAGGAGGAGGAGCTCATATGGATAACTCGCAGCTATTCGGGAAGGTGCCAGGTGGCTCTCCTCCTCCCATCGCCCTGGAGGAGGCGCTGGGGAGGGATTCGATTTCGTCTCCGGTTTCATTGATGGGGGGGATGCGAGCCTCCTCCTCAGACAGGGGGACAAACTCAGGATGGGCCATGAAGCTGTGGATGGAGCTACGGGACTCTGGGCTCTCCAGCCCCGCATACAGGGAGCTACGGAACGCGTTCACCACCTTAATCTGAAATAAATAAGAAAGGAAATGTCAGAGGACGAACAGAACAACAGACACGGACCTAATGTTTATGAGAGTGTGGTGTTTAACAGGCAGATGGCATGTGGCGGTCACTCTGGGCAGGGGGGTGCACAAAAACAAAACACAACCTTAACAACTGAAACGGAGGTTGGCTAAATGAGAACATGGTGGTAAAACCGAAAAACATCAACACACAAAAGGTCAGTGCAATGTTGGAGGCAGCTGAGAGAAACAAAAAAAAATCCACCAATACCATCAAAACAACAACAATGCCTACACACATGCACACACTGACACACAGGCATAGAGACCGGGACTTTAGATGTTCAGATTCTTATCCAGGCAGACACAGATACAGCAGAGGTCCATAGATACAAACAACCTCTCCTGCAGGGATTTGCACCCATCAAGCTACAAGTGCATTATGGAGGGGCAACAGCGAATTTTAATAATGAGGTTTGGCTCACAGTCAGTGGAGTTGGTGTTCCACGTTAACCCAAGAGTGTTCGATGGGGAGAGCAAGTTTTCCACAGGGTGGAAAAAAAATACTTCTGTATGGACCTTGCTTTGTGTACAGGCACAGCGGCATGTTGAACAGGAAATGCCCTTCCTCAAGCTTTTGCCCCAAAGTTGTAAACACACTATTGTTTAAATTATGATTGTGGAAAGATTTCCTTTCACAGTAACTGAAAAGCCTGAACCAGGAACAACACACCCAGGCCAGAAGTACTCCAAAGGGATGTTGAATGCTTTCCCTCAAATATACTTACATTTCTTACTGACAGAGAAATACAGATACATACAAATACAATCATGTTTGAATTTCCTAAACCTGATCACGTTCCAGTCAGAACTAGTTGTTCATTAAAGCAAAAACAACACTCTTCTGTCCTCACAATATAACAGTGTAGCCAGGCCATGACATGCACACTGTAAAAAAGAAACCGTAAAAAAACAGTAGTAAGTACGGCAGCAAAGTTGCCAAACAGTTACAGTTAAATTATGGTAAAACACCAAATGTTATACTTAAAAATTAAGTTTAATTCCCATTATTTGAAGGTATGGCTTCTAAATTATAGTACAATGTTCCAGATTTGAATGTATGCACTTGTTTTTGGTCAGAATTAGACTATTAATTGCCACATTTTAATTTGTCACATATATATTTCTGTGTATTGTGGCAAAATGTGGTGAGTTATGAAACTGCTTCCTTTCCTCTACAACAACATTTTGATAAGTGTACAAGCAGAGATCATGAAGTGATGCTCTATAGGAACCTTTGCCCTTTCTTTCTTGATTTGTCCTTGCATTTAAAAAGGCGTTTATATGGAAACGCACTGTAAGATAACTATTTAATGGTGTAGTAAATTTATGGTCAGAATCCCCCCAAAAAACAGTAAAAAATGTATTCTTAAAATGTAAAATTACACCTTTGTACTTCATTCTTATGGAAGGGCTATTAATAATTTGTGTATTTAAACGGTATATTCATGCAAAACAAAAGGCTGATTTCTGTAGAAATAATTATTAATCTTCTACAGTGCAGTCTACTTTGGTACAATCTTAAAAGCATGTAAGTTCTGTCCAAGATTCATCCTGAATTTTTAGACAGCTGCATGATGACAGGTACAAATTCTATTGTTAAATTAAAAAACTGAAAAGGTTTTTTTTACATTATTTTAGTATCAAGAGTCACATTTAGATATTCACAGCCAGATAATTCAATTCATAATTGAAAAAATCATGCTGCTTGGTCCCTACTGGCAACCTTAAACAGTGGGACCAACTAGTACTCTGTTCAAACACTTCCTGGTGTCAGGTCGCTGACTTCATTAGTTTGTATTCACACATATGAACATCTTGTTTGGTGATGAAAATTCACTAACAAATTTGTAATAATTGATGTATATATAAAAATAAAAATACCTCAAACCAACTGAAATGAAAGAAAACTGACATTAAGGTCCCTTTGAGGTCTGAGCCGCAGGTGTTACCAGTACTGAGAATTTTCACATCATACCCAACCCGAGTAAGCAATACACACAAACACAAATATGGGAGAAAACAACACATGCACAATGTTAAGTATTTATAATCACATTCAGAGCCTGAATGATTTTGTCCTCTAGCTGCTCTCTTCCTTGTGCCTGAAGTCGTTTCCTCTGTGATGAATCCACAGAGGCTGCAGCTGATCACAGTGATTTATACGCACCAGCAGCCACTCTTCATTATAATTAATAACCCTGCTGTTCAAAGCTCTCTATTACTGAACCACAGGAGAGCTGCAGGCTGAACGCTGCAGCTTACTGCATACATGCAACCATCACACACGCACACACGCACACACGCACACACACACACACACACACACAAGTTGAAAAGCTCTTGGCTGTTAAACCATGAGAGACTTGCTGAGCCTGACAGATTTAACCCTGCGCGGGATTAACCCATAAAATTATCTTGGTGTCCAGGCTATCGCCTCTGAGGAAATGAAAAAGTGCAACAAAGAAAATAGGGCACTTTTTAAAGAAGGATTTGCAGCTGCTTGATCTTCTCATTGGCTACATGTGATCTGTCCTTGACTCATTAAACAGCAAGTCACATCAGGGTTAATAGACACATGTTAAGGGTTTGAATCACCACAACATGCAGGAGGAGAAGCAGCAAGCTGAGAGGGATGTAACAGAAGATTAAAAGCAGAGGAAGGTGAAACGAGAGCAAATGAAAGATCCGGTTGTCTGCAAGTTCGCAGAGCTTTTAGATAGTTGGATGGTCAAACAATAAGGCTGGCTATATTATCAAGAGCAAAACCTTCTGCTCATCTGCTTCTAAAAAACTGTCCAACTTCTCTAGCCTTTGTCTCTCAGCTCCAAACCTGCAGACCACCAAGGTAAATGTTAAACTATTATGGGCTCATATATAATGTTTCATTCTTAATAGTAAGGTAAGATAAAAGATTCACGTAAAATCTTTGAGGAACACATGCTAGCTGTGTCACTTACCGTCTTTATCCTAAGCTGGGCTAACAGCCTTTTCTTCTAAATTCGTAATAATTAGTATGTATTTTAATCAGAGCAAATGCAAACTTAACATCTCCTGATGTCTCCTGAGCGGCTATCAACACTAGCTACACTTCCTGTTATATTACTTACTTACTACTTAAATCACCAATTGTCAGAAATATCAGATAAGATCAGAACGTGCAGACACCTGGTGATAGATTTAGTGCTGGTGAGTCATGCAGCATTCAGTGTGACATTCAGTTCAAATAGATAAAAAGAGACAGAGTCCAGCCAAGTGAAGCGTGGTGTTAGCTGGCCTCCGGTCACCGACTCACTGCCTGCAGTGGAGGAGGAAGCAGCAGCAGCAGGGGGCGGAGCCCCAGCCGAGTTGGTAAGAGAAGAGGAGGAGCTAAGCCCTACGTGAGTAGGGCTAGAAAGACTTTTGGCGGCAGTGGCGTCATTGTGCTGGCTGACGACAGACGGTTGGCGGCGCAGGGCACCGGGCACCGCCGCCTGGCCCGTCTGGAAGGTATAGACCACATCCATCTAAAGGGAGGACAGCCACACTGTTAGACAGCAGAGACAGAGACACAGCAAGTAGACGGGACAGAGGACAGCAGTGAGCAGGAAAGAAGATCTTCTGAAATGTTAGAGAGGTTTGAAAGATGGATGGTGAAAGTAATGCCTTGGGTTTTGAAGGTCAGTTGTGAATGAGTGACAGACAAGTCTGTCTGTGTATAGTAGTCCGAGTGCAGTAGATGGTGGGAAACGGGGGAGTCGCATAAGCCCACCGTGAATCAACCATCTTTATCACGATGCCTCTGGGTGTTTGGAATTAGACATCTAAGACACTTGCCCATAGAAGGCTTCTCTCAGTTGTGTAGGACCAGATCTAACAAAAAGATTTCAGACCACAGACCAAACCAGAAGGGGCCTGACTGATCTACATCCTGAACGTCTGTGTTGGGCTGAATTTTTGCCTGTGTAATTAGTTTTCACGATCCAGATAAACTATAACCCATATAAATAGCCAAACATAATTCAGTAGTAAATACCAGGTGGGGATGTCCCAGTCTCCTACATTAGCTTTTTTGGCAAAGAGAACACTTGGTATTACTGAGTTGAACGGTGCACTCTGTTTTTTTAAAAAACAACTGCACAATCCTTTTTTACATGTGTCTCTATGTTGACAATCACGTGACTGGTGTGGTATTTTATTATAACCTGTAGTGTAGGCTTAGCACAGTAGTGTAGGTTGTAACACGCTATTATGAGTCATTGTTATAATGATGTCTTATCCCTCTTGCTTAGGTAGGCCATAGGCTCTTATGTATGTATACACATTATGTTGCTTTTTATTCTTTTTCATGCTAGCTGTTCTGTATGATATCATTTTAGCTGGGAGGGCCCTCAATGCCATGTTTAACATAGTGGAGGCCGCCCAGACCCCAGGTATAGGATGAGTGTTTAAAGACAGCCCCAGGGGAGGTGTCATAGCCCCTCATAAAATGCTATGTAATGTCTCAAATAATTCAGTCTAGAGGTCCGGACCACTGGCTCACTGGTTTCAATTGTCATGCTTTTTGTTTGGCAATAAACCTTTTACACTTTGAATTTCGCCTCTGTGCCTTTTCTGTCTCATTGGCTGATCATCTTTGAGGGAGAATTGAAGACTTCTGAACCAACTTTGCTGAACCGGCAGATTGTATTTTGGCCCTGAAACTACGTCAGATTTGACACGACACTGGTCCGATGCTAAATAGTCTTGAGGCACGTCAAGACTCCAGAGGGAGCTGTGTGTAGAGACAAACGGAAGATGAACATGAGAGAGAAACAAAGACATGAGAGAAGAGGATGAGGGACAGAGCAGGGTGGAGAAGATGTGTTGCAACTGAGGAGATAAAGATGAAGGACAATTTAGTTGGAGAAAGAGAATGTGAAAATAATTTTTAAAAAGCTCAGATAGAACAAAGGGTAAGAAGGAAACAGAGCTATGAATAAAAGGCTCTTGAATCAGATTGAATGTGCTTTGAGAGACAAGTTGAGAAAAGAGGAGAAAATGTGTCACTTGGAATGACTAATAAAGTTTCAGCAGAGAGGTGCTGCTTGTACCAATTATTCCCCCACTGTGTTTGACTGTCGAGGCGTTGAGGAGCACAACGCTGCCCACAAGGATTACAGAGGAGGAGGACAGGAAGAGGAGCGTTGAGAGATAAGAACCTAATTAGCTTGCAGCCTTTCGATGCCTCCCCCTCCATCCCCTCATCCTCCCATCCCGGGAGGAGGACAGAATGATATTACACATACATGAAGAGAAAAGAAAAAGCTTGCCCTTCTCCCAACAGCGTGTCTGATGGTGGAGAGGCAGAGCAGGATGAGAGCTTTGTTGGCAGTCCTCCTTGCATGGCTTCCTTCTTTCATGATGCTCTACACCCTCATGAAAGCCAGGTGAAGGTTATTAACGCTCGACACACCAGAGTTGAGGCTTCTCACCCTGGCTCAAATCACATATGCACATACCCATCCAATTAGTAGCCTTTCTGGAGCTTTTGGTCACATGTCATGATCTTTATCAGCAGATAAAGTTCGCCGAGCTTTCATCAAATTGTAGCTTTGAAAATTGTTTTTGTTCTTTTCTGAAAACTACATATTTGATATGTGGGAGCAGGTCAGCAACAAGCTTTAAGTGATTTGAGGGCAGTGGAAACTATCTAGAAGTAGTTTTGGATGGTCGTATTTTCCCCAACTGTCGTACTTAATTCTTTTAAGATAAGATGAAATAAGGTTTACCTTTATTTGTCCCACAAGTGGAAAATTAGCATTGTTATCGCCGCACAAGGTTAATTGTTAGCTCTGTGCTGTTCTTTACCAGCAGTTTTTGGGTGAAATACTGGTCCTGCAGTTGCTAATGCTTCACCATGCTTATTAATGATCTAGTTTGAATCATCAATCATTAAGTCATCCGGGTCATGGTTATCCTAAAAAAGATTATTCAGGGGTTGTTCCACTGAAAGTTCATTTTCCACTAACCAACTTTTTGGAGATAATCTAAGTAAGTTATGCAGGAGGATACAGTTATTTTTGAAACAGAAACATTTAAAAGAATATTAGGTCAAATAGTCAAGTCAAGAGAACAAAGATATTACAGTATTATTGTTAACTCAGATGTGTTTGGCCTCCCGCTGCAATAAGTTCAAGTTAGCTGAGGGGAAACACCTGATCTCTGACTCTGTGCGACCGTGTGTGTACGTGTACTGTGTGTGGGAGTAGAGGGTTGGCTGTTGTTACTGTAGCTCGGTGTTAGCATTGAGGCTAATGAAGCCCATCGGGACTGAATGGGACTGAATGGGACTGAATGGGACTGAATGGGACTGAATGGGACTGCCTGTGGACATGCCAATGCCCAGCGAGTGTTGATCTACTTTGCAGGAAGGCAATAAAACACATGTTAGTATTGCTACAGCTGAGAGGACGCTCTTTGACATGTCTGTTCTCTCCTGTACGCCATAACCTTAACCCTAAGATCAAGCATTAAGGCTCAAGAAGATCACTGAAGTGGTAAACAATGGTACTGAACAAACCTTTGTCCACACAGTCATAGAAATAAATGTGCTGTGTACACACAGCAAAGTCCTAGACTGTGAGATGAGTCACTGGGTAGGGCAGGGGTTCGAAGGCGTTTCTGTTAACCCCCAACAGTTTTAAGAGGCTATATAGTCTTATTTCAGTATATAACATCAGGAGTTGGTTTAGGATGAGAAACAGTTAGTGGTACTAATCCACCAGACCAACCATTGCAGACATATCTAACATTCCTCATCATACCCCAGACATGTAGTTTTCATGTCTTCAGGGGATGTTCAAGTGAAGCTCGTTTTCTCTGAATATTATTGCATTTCACCTTAATGAATAAATAAACTTTTCTACCTTTCTACTAAAGCCTAATATTTCGATTTTTTTGCATTTCATTCTGCATAAAAATGTAAATGTGCAAAGAAACACTTATATAATACATATATATAATAATAGATATATATAATAGATATAATACACTTACAGACAGACTGAGTAATGAAAACATCCATTAAGCTTTTTATCCCATGCTGGATGCCATCTTTAAAGTCTGTATTCTAATAAAGTGGTTCTGTACTGGAGCTCTGCAGCAGAGTGTGAAATTAACTGGAGAAAAGCTACAGTGTGTGTGTTTTATCTGCACATGCACTGCACTGCGTTGTGTTTTAATTTCTTCCACACACATCAAACATGGGGTTGAACAAACCAAGCGCGAAGGGCAGTTTGTGTCACAGAAGAAAACATAAAGCTCAAATCTACTCAAATCAGTTTCTCTGCAGCTGCCAAAGTATTCTAAAATGCACAACTCAGATCATCTGAACTGGATTTTAAACATGCTATAATAATTTTTTACCTCAATTCATATTTCACAATGAATCCACACTCAAGTAGCAACCTGCAAGTTTTCAATTACTCTCAGCCTCCACTCGTCAACTGAATCAAACACAGTCAAGTGGAAATATGTTATCAGCTGAGAAAACTAGTGTGCAATCATGTTATCAAATCAGTGCTTCACTATGGAGATACTCTCATGCAGCTTACTCGACCCTAAAACTTCCCGCAGTTTACGACTGTGCGCCATTCCTGGAAATAAATATCAGTCGCCTCTGTGTGTACTGTTCTGGGTTAAAAGGTAGGTCGAACTGCTGAACTACTGTTCATCAGATCTGATGAATGACTGCCGACACCCTAAAGTACAATTCATTCATACATCAAAGTATCATTTAACATAGATTCAAATCCAATTCTGAGTGTCTGAAATCACCTGTTGTGCCAATTTAAAATGCTTTCTTCCTAGATGTTGTAACATTTCTTACTACCAAAGTGTCACTATGTTGGAAACAGATCGCTTACTGACAACTAAAAATAAGTTTGAGTAATAAGCCCCTCGTTTAGTGACAAGCCGTGTGATGTTCATGGTTCATGGTTCCAGTTCTTCCTCCTCTCCTATCGGTTACCAAACAGCAGTCCTTCAGGACTGGATGACAGCTGATCCTGATTTGGATTTTGCCAGTAGAACAAAGACAGATATACATCGCACTTGTGATCCTACTAACAAACATGTGTCTGAATATAAATTCAAGTATCTTAAATCTCTTCTGCATTACAACTGAAAACCATCTGTTTCACAAAGTGTAAATGAAGCCTCCTGTGTTTTAATTTCTCACACTGTTTCTGGGGTGATACTATGACGTCCGGACACAACCTTATGTGTAAAGATTACACAATGAGCGGGATGTTGTGCAGCAACTGTGACCTCTTGAGATTTCACTACATTACTGTTCCACAGACTTTTCTCATTTCCTTATTACTGATTCTGTCACTGCTGCATTTTTAGATTTTACATGGCTACGCAAAATCACAAAGCAAATTAGTCTGAAGTGACAAAGCTAATTAGCTTTGCTATCTCTTTATTGTTGCAGGTCCTGCAAACAGCCAAAAACATTTGTGGTGACAGCTCTCCTCCAAGTCTTGATGAAACAATGTCTCTTGTGGGACAGCTTGATTCCACTGTCAGGTTTATAACGCTCTTTGATTCAGGGACTTTTGATTTTTAGAGAAGAGAACGAAGGGGAGGAAAAAGGTGCAGTTTGTTTCACATATGTCTGCAAATCTGAAATGTACCTAAAAAGCTTCAGAGATTCAAACAGCTATTCAGGAACATGTGAACAGAAACACACAAAATAGCTTAAAACACCCTGGATACAAACAAAAGAAATTCTAGTCCTTGTTATCTTGGCAACTGATGTTTTCTGCATTTCTGCATAAACAAATATTAGTTAAAATGACTTACGTTCGCTTAAACACCACTTTAAAAATGTAATATTGGAAACGTCTTTAAACTTAGTCATGTGGCGGCGTCCATATCTGAGGACGAGATGGTGAACAGGTCGTACCTGTGTCTGGATGCGATTCAGGCCTCTAAACCAGAGAATCTGGCCTCTCCTGAGCTCCATCTCGGCGTGGTCGATCTCATCTGCTCCCTCCGTCAGCTCCTCCTCATGGATCTCCTCCTTGGTGATGCCGTGACCTGCTTCCTTCAGGAATTTCAGGTGATGGGTGGGGATGGATGTGATCAGCTGAGTTAGACAGGAAAACAGTTTTATTAAAGGTCCCCTGCGGTTTTTAAACCCACTCAACCCTGATGATGTCTATAACAAGTGGTAAAATATGTCTAATAAAACAACTCCTGACAATACAAACTAAGATTGCTGCAAGGACCAATTTCACTTGTTTCATACATTTAGAGCCAACTAGATTTATGTTAAAAAAAGTGTTGCAATGCCCCTTTAAAAGCACTCAAGCCCATGTTTGATTAATGTGTTACGTTTTTCCTTAAACAGAAGGAGAGTTTCTCAATATAATTTCAGTTAAACGACATTGACTTTGTTTTTCACCGTTATACATAGTGGTCTGCTTTCACTTCTTAGTTTTACTGTTAATGAGAAAACACCCCCGAGGCAATCGGTAAAGAATGTCATTATTATTAGTATTTAAGCTGCAGTGAAGCCTGACTAGTTCCGAACAGAGCTCAAACACGTGATTTTAAATATTACTTCATTACTTTTAAACCCTTTGTAACGTGGTTATTTAGCTTTATTCGTTTATTTATATTTACATCAAATGAATATATTATCTGAAGTTGTAAAGAATTTACATTGCCCTTCACTGTTGTATAAAAAAAGCTGAGACACAGCCAGTCTCCCACTGGCCGCGTATCAGCTTTTCTTATTTCTGTCATATTCCCCTCCTTTTTCTCTCTCAGAAACAAAAGAAGCTTTACCTCAAAAATAACTCACAGACCTCAGATCACTTTGTTTCTGTCAGCATGTTTTTGTGTCTTTGTTCTCCGTCTCCGTCCTCCAACTGAACCCGCGAACAAAACTTGTTTTTCCTGAACAACGCATGATTTCTAAGCCTGTGTGTGCACATGTTAAGAGGATCATGTGTGTTTGTGTGTGTACACAGACACACAGGGACTGACACGTTAGGTTCGTTTCCCTTCTGAGCTTGTAAGCACAAGTCGCGCTGCTTTCATGTGCTGAGCTCATTTCCATGGCGATGGTCGTGATGGCAACACTGCAGCAGCACCAGTGTGGTAGGCACCGCTTTGCTGCTATAAACCTTGTGTGTTCACCTTTTTATTTTCTAACTGATGTTTCAAGTTTGTCTCTAACGCCCTTTGTCCTGAGTTAAAACCACTTACCTGTCCCCACAGCAGCTCTCCCACACCGATGAACACACACCACAGCCACTGGTCGATGGTCAGAGCTGTGCAGGAGAATGGCTTCCCTCCAAATTGGACAATGATGATCTGAGAAACATATAGGGCATGAAATCTGTGTGAGTTAAGTATTATTTCTGTATCCAAAAACACATCTGTGAGTCACACTGCTGCACTAATGTTCTATCATAGAGTGCCTAAAGTCCCAAAGCCTGGAAATGATTTAGTACTTTGGTTCAGTAGTCCCACTGTGAATGGCGGATTTCAGCTTTTAGTTAGATGCCTGAAATAACGTCTGTGATTCATTCAAGTTCAAGTTCAATTCCACAACATGAAACATGCTTTTACTTGTCCTTAATACAGGTAGCTTGTACAGGTAGTATTTCAGCTTTTGCGAGAACTGAATGGAATTGCTGGTGTCTTCTTCTTGTAAGTCGCTTTGGATAAAAGCGTCTGCCAAGCAAAGTAAAGTAAAGTAAAGTAAAGTAAAGGTAGCTGCTAACAAGTGGCTACAATAGAGAACAGAGGTTAAACATTAAACAAACTTGGTCTTACTCTAACTTAGTCTTTACAATGTGCACATTTATCAAGGTCGAGTCATACTAGAAGAAAATTATTTTGTAGTGGTGATAATGTTTATGTGCCTGGCCTCTGTGCAGTTAGTCTTAAACTGTAGCTTTTTACTGCTGGTAATTGTGTTTAGGCTTGAGAAGGGAACCGTGGTGACTCTGATTTTCTAGGTTGGCCTTTAAAACTGCATCATCCCTTAAGCACTAAGAGCAAACACTGTATGTTATTGTGCTTTAATCCCACATACGCTTTCCTGTTGTTGCAAAATATGTATGAATCTGCAGCTGAAATCAGTAACTAAACTTGTAACAGCTAACTTCAGGCTGGTAAGTGTCTGTTTAACTTCAACTGTGTCACTGTTACAACAGTTCACTCGCTTACGTTATTTTAGTTCATAGCTTAGCTACATCCATAACAATGGTCTCATTAAACCGATGAACATTTATGTGTCATATAATGTTTCTCCACTTCACTCCCTAAAGGTTAATATCATGTCTTCTGACATTAGTGGGGGGGCAGTCTTGAATTAAGATATTAAGATGAGTTGTCGCTAAAATCCTCTGCAGGAAGTCCTTTAAAGCAATAATGTCTTTGGTTGGTTGGTCTAATTTTATGCAAATGCAGGTGACCTACTTCCTCTCTCCCTTTATATTAATTATTTAACATAATCCTTTTTACATTTTCATTTTAAACCACAGTATGCATCTGTAGAATAAGAGTGTCACAGAAAATCTCACCTGCAAGGCAAAGGTCCCTAATACAACACTGCAGAAGATGGGGTTCCTGTAGATGCCCTCAAACACATTCCTCTCCCCGTGGATCTTCCTGGCATTGACTTCGTTAAAGAGCTGCATCATCACAAACACATTGAACACAATGGTGTAGTGCTCTGATGGAGGTGCGTGCAGGGGAGCGTTGCGGCCACTGTCGATGTCGAAGAAATTCTCGCCTGAGAAATAAGATGGGAAAACATCCGTGAATAAATATCTGTGAAGGTTCTCAGTCATCCAGGTCATGGTTATCTCAAAAAAGGTTTCTCCAATAGCAACTGGACTTGTAGGTTTCTTGACGACGTTTCGCCCTTCTATCCAGAGGGCTTTCTCAAGTTTCGCCGTCAAGAAACCTACTAAGTCCGGTTGCTATTGGATAAACCTTTTTTGAGATATCCGTGAATAAAGGAATGCAGGGGAACACAACAAACACAGATCATTTTTTTCTTCTGGCTGACCGGCGAAAAGCAGAGTGAAGATGATGACGAGTTGGTACACAGCGTGGCCCAGGATGTTCTTCATCATGGTCCTGGAGATGAGTGGCTTGTTGCGACCATAAGGTTTACGTAACAGCAGAGACTCTGTGGGCGGCTCGGTGGCCAGAGCGAGAGATGCCAGAGTGTCCATAATGAGGTTGACCCAGAGCATCTGGACGGCCTTCAAAGGGGAGTCCTGCATGTGGAGGAGGTGGAGAAGGAGAGGTCAGGAGTTTACTGTGCATCACTTCCACTGGGGGAGGGAGAGAATACGTACTGGTGGAGTTTGTTGGGCAGTCTGAGAGATCTGCACACAATACTGCAGACTAAAAATAATACTTTGGTTAAAAGCAGCTCTACTAACAACAAATATTCAGCATAAAGACGCTAAATTGAAGATGCACCTGTAAAAGTGCAAAAAAAAACCTGCAAAACAAATCTATCATGAAGTCTCAACTTTCAATTAAGGACAGAACTCTACTATTCTAAACATTTGTGTTTTTAAATTTTAATACAAATATCACAAATCTTTTCATTCCACACAGTCTTCCTTGCTTACCATACCATACCATACCAACTTTATTTATAAAGCACTTTAAAACAAACCAGAGAGGACCAAAGTGCTGTACAG
>JAUMTR010000022.1:19137517-19150711 GCA_032270685.1 Microctenopoma stevenorrisi
CACACACACACACACACAGTATTTGTTTCACATCAGAGCTCAGAGTTTGGAACGAGGCTGAGTTCTGAAGTCTGACACGGCATCTGGTTTTACGTCCTGCTTGGCGGCTCCTGCTCCTCATTTACATAAACAAACTGTATATTTGCATTCCACTTCATCAGCTGTGATCCTGTTTGGACTGTAGCAGCGCACACGCAGCTTTTTGATCTGTTTGCGCTCAGCTGAATTCAGCACTCGCTCCGTCCACTGCTCCACTGTTTGTCATATTTCCGTAACCAAAAGAAAGTGAGCAGGTGTCGACTGGAAACAGAAGAGCGCTGCACTAATCTGACACACTGATTTGATGTGTGGTTTGTCCTCTTGAACAACTAATCTGACAACTGCGACAACTTCATCTCGGCCATTCCCAGTTAGGTTATTAACACATGATGGAAACGTTCTGACACAAACATTAAAAAAAAAAAATCAGCCATCAGCTAACTGTCTTTTCTGCTGGTTGCAACATTAACGTCACTTCTGGGACCAACAATAATGAAAGATCATGGGCATAAAGCAAGTTTAGATTCCTGGATGACCAGTAGAAGTCAAGAAACTCAACTGTTTTAAACTCAAAGCCACCTAGAGCAAAGGACAAAAAAATAACAACTGAAAAATACTAGTTTATGTATGAACCCTCGTGATATAAAGATTAGGTGAATGAGCTGTACGGATTATAAGGTTAATTTAATCACATGAACTGGATAATCTGTAGAATTCATCCACCTAATCTGTATATCAGAAGAATTCATGTATTTTATTGTGGTATATTAACTCACTTAATCTCTATGCCATTTACTGTAATTGCCGTACATTGTTTATATTGTATTTGTGCAGTTTGTGATATTACATTGTTCTTTTTTAGATCAGCTAAAGACAGCACTTGTATGCATGGGTGCAAACTTGGCCAATTAGGCTGCTTCTCATTCACTGGTTGAGAGAGGAAAGCATACGGTGATTTTTATTTGCGTTTTCTACAAAATGTTTAAACAAAAATGTCTTTAGACAACTCGACTTATTGGGCTTCTTGCAAGAATCATTTGTACAGATGTTCTCATGTGATTTACATTATGATTTAGTCGTATGACTGGGGTTGAGGCACTGGTACCTGCAGCGTAACAGTAACAGTTTTAAGCACAGGGTGGATGTGGTGAATAACTGGTGATAACTGGCTGCAGGGTAAATGTGTGTTTGCACACATGCATAATGGTGCAGACACGTTGAGGCTTATCAGGGTTGGTGTGGCCGGCGAAAATCAACAGATCGGTATATGCAGAGGTTCTGGGGTGGGTGTGTGTGCTTCATATTTATCTGTAGACACATTCTGCAGGTTACCGAAACAGTTTTTTGTTGTTTTAAAGGGGCTTCAACAAGGCGTTAATAGAGACACCTAAAGTATGTCACTACCACTTATATATTTATCATTAAATATATTATATACACATGTAAAAAATGTTCTTGCATGAGGTTCAGAGTGCATCTGTTATTATTCCTTTTATATGTAGGACATATGCTTGATACAAAACCTCATACAAACCCCATATTTTGCTATAAGTGATCTAATTTCAGGACAGCACAACCTCAGTAAGACATTTAGACATTCTGAATGTGGGGATGGATCAGTGTCAAACCAGGAGCTGTGGAGCTTTATGCACATGGCCCACTCTGAAAACAAGCCACAACATAGAACCAAGTGACAACTTCACATGAACAGGACTGAAACCCACTGACCAACCACAAAACTATAAACAGGCGCAGCACTGAACCATGACGCAACGCACAGCGGGCACAGGGGAGGAACTGTCTGACAATCAAAAAGAAAGCAAGTCAAGAAACAGAAAAAGAACTCAAAAGATCACCCCAAACAAACAAAAAAAACGACAGTGATGCAGAACCACAACAGGAAGAGGTAGAAGAGCTGTGGAGGCTGCAGGAGACTTCAGCAAGACGGAAAAATAACAGAAGAAGGAGAGAGAGTCAAACAGTGATTACAAGACAACATGAATCCTTAGCAACAACCTGCAAGGAGGCAACAGTGAAAGAAATGAGCAGGAGTCAAAGGCAAAAAGAAAAAGGAACCGAGGATACACAAACAGAACAGACGACAGCTCACAGCCCACTAATGGCAAGGGTGCAACTCCCACACACTCACTGTCAGCCTCGGAACAGCCAAAAAACAAATCACAGCACCGTTTGATCTGTGTCAACAGAAAGTCACCTTTGTTAGAAGCGTAATACATGTAGTGAGCTGCGTGACAGGAAACCCAATCACTTTAAAGGATCTATAAATGACCAAACATGACAAAATCTCAGCTTAACTCAACTCAACAGAGCGAGTCCTGTCATTCTCTTTTTAGCACGTTTCATTTTAAAACTGGTTTTTTAAGGTTGGGTCATATTTAAGGTATTTAGATTGTGTTTTTCTGTCATTTATACTTAACAGGATATAAACTGCACCACTTTGACATAATTTCCCCTGAGAAGAACAGAAGTCTTATCTCCTGAGGTCAAGTCATGTGATCAAAGTAAAAGCCCTTCAAAGTATCACAATATAATGCATAACTGTATTTAATAACTAAGGGAGAGCTGAAATGGCTCCTCCATCAACAGATACACAGCCCTGACACTGAACCACACAGGTATTGTGCAGTAAAACTAAAAGCGGGCGCTAAAAGAGCGCATCTTCCATCTATTCAGAGCGGCAGGTTTCGTGGGAATTCTCTGCAGGCTTAAAACTCAGGCTTAGCTAGATGAAGGTGTTCCTGCAGAATTTGTTCCTCGTGTTTTTTTGTGTAGGTCGCCTGTGAATTATTCCTGTGTGCAAAAGTGTGATGAGTGTCCAAGTGCACAGTGTGTGCGTGTGTTTCTGTCCACATCAAGAAGCATTCTGTCTGCAGCAGACGCTCAAACGACAGGAGGTCGGGTGGAGGGGAGCTCTGTGTGTGTTTGTGTGTGTGTGTTGAGACAGCTTGCGGAGGAATTCGGGCATGTGCTGGATCACACGGGACACAGAGGACGGCTGGCAGGTCGAGATTTGGTGTCAACACACACACACACACACACACGCGCACTTAGCAAAACCATAAAATATTAAATATTTAAAGGTACTGAGAGAGCACTTGATGTGAACACAGCATCAGACACCAAAGACACCTCAGAGGTCAGACTAGCATGTCATGTTTGTGACCCGTCACTATTGGATGATGCAATCCCAATCAGTGAAACAGGACATTTTAAGGACAGGAAAATTGTATTTTCGAGCACAGAACTGATATTATGTACTGAAATTAATTTAGCAGAAAGAAAATCTACATTGTGTCGAGTCTGTTCATTGGCTTGTGTTACGTTATCCACATAAGTGCACATTGAGAGCCTCTTTTCTTCCATTGGGTCTCTCAATAACCAATCTGCTGTTATTTTGCTATTACTCATTAATTATTTAGTTAATAAAATGGCATCAAAGTAAATGACAAATGGAAGGGTGTTTCCCTTCCCTGAAAGAAATGAGGAAGAAGAATGTCAGGTGTGTCCCACTGTTGCTGTAATCCACCCACATCTGATGGGTTGGAGGGTGCTAATATCAAGCCCGAAAGAAAGCTGCACTATAGCCTGTACAGATGAAGCTAGATGCATGAATAGCTTTAGTAAGTAAGTGAGAGCAGTTCATCAATGTCAGACACGCACATATATTTATAAAGCCCAACATATAATTGAGTATAATATAAAATATTAGTGGCATTTTCTTGCAAAAACAAACTGTCCTCAAAATGTGCCATCATGCACTCAGAATTGAAACAAAAATCTAACTCCATAGTCATCCTGTGTCAGATTCTACGATGACTGTGGATGCTGTGATTGGCTGTCAAAGACCTGAAGGTTGAGAGTTGCACCCTTTGACAGGTAAAGCAAGGCGAGAGAACATCCCCCTTTTTACAGCAGTGACAGAGAGAAAGAGATGGACTGGACACTCCCCTCCTGCCGCTGTGTGGAGGGTGAGGAGGGGGTGACTAACAGGGAGGATGAAGGGACAGAGAGGGACAGATGGATGAATGGAGGGGTTACCTTTGTTGCGATTTTCGGGGGGTCCTTGTTTTTTACCTGTTCGGACAGAGAGAGAGGGCGGAATGCTGATAAGATGGCTCAAAGGAAAAATAAGATCAAATCAAACTGAGGGTGAACACAAAGTTCAAACTGATAGAAACCCACAGGTGTGTGTGTCGTGTGTGTGTTGTGGGCAGGAATGGACCGATCAGTGGAGAGAGACATCACCTCTTGCTGAGGAGAACCATCGGCTAACTAAACCATTTATCAAATAACAATGTAATCAAAATCATGACTGAATTTAACTATTACATGCTCATAGTGAACCGAACTTTGGTTCGGAGAACTGAAATCGCGTATCTCAGTGCTTTGCTACGAAATGTTGTGCAGATATATTTTGTGGTGCCCAGGGGATCTGTAATGATTATGTTGCTGCCAAAATATATATCTAGCACCATCATTACCACAAAAATGAAATGCACTCATTAATGAATCTGAAAACATTCCCATCATTCCCTGTTGTACACACAAAACAAAAGATGTGAACATGGCAACGACGCCCATCTAAACTTGCAGTGCCACGGGACTGTTACTGGCCCCACCAAACCGCTCAGCGTTTTGTTGTTCTTTTGTCTCTCCTCTGTCCACTAACCCCAACCGGTCGAGGCAGATGGCCGCCCACCCTGAGCCTGGTTCTTTCCTCTTAAAGGGAGATTTTCTCTCCACTGTCGCCTCAGTGTTTGCTCAAGTGGGACTGTTGGGTTTTCTGTATATATTAATATAAAGGTCTCAAACCTTCCACTGTAAAGTGCCTTGAGATGACATTTGTCATGATTTAGTGATATATAATTAAAGCTATAGGCTGCAGGTTAGAGCAGATAGTAAATTTGGAGGGTTAATCATGACGTCCCTTTGTTGAATGTCATGCCCCATCACTCTCTCATTTCATTTCCTGTCATGTCCTGACTGCTGGCTTTCTAATAAAAACATATAAACGATCATTTGCAGAGAGGTTGATTTCTTGAGATTGTGATTCGATTTAATGTAATGTGAGCTGCTAATGATGGTTCGGATCTAAATTGGTTAGCTCTAGTGTTCCTGTACCTTGTGGCTGTTTGCATACGTACATGTGGTTTTTCACAACCTAACATGCATCCATCAGATATGTGACAGTGTGTGACAGGTGCAAGCCTGATGTGGATGGTGTTTTCATCCTCAGGGACATCAACTTTCTGATGCCCCAATATGGAGCTCACTGCTTTTATTATGAAAGGAGGTTCGGCAAGGTCATCACACCCAGACGAAGGCATACACACACACACACACACACACACACACACACACACACAGCTCTTTATTATTCCACTGGTGGTTTGCGATTGATGACTCAAGTGTGTGTGTGTGTGTGTGTGTGTGTGTGTGTGTGTGTGTGTGTGTGTGTGTTGCTGTGTTGGCACATACTGAAGGCTCTTGGGCCTGTAAGATAATCCGGGGTTGTGACTCGACAAGAATGCCCAACTATATTTTTGTGTGTGTGTGTGTGTGTGTTTATGCAGACTGAAGCAGCCATGTGTGACAGTAAAATCTGCTGTTACCAGAACACAAGAAAAACAGCAGTTCCTGTGTGCGCATGCATGTGTGCGTGCGTGCGTGTGTGTCTTACAGCCTTTGTGAGAGCCGAGTCAAGACTTAGACTTGGTGAGTATGAAATGCTCATTCTCAGTTTAACTTCAGGTGTAGCTAAGAATCTGCCCTGTGGTTCTCCTCATCAGGAATGACTTGTTTGGTCTTTAAAGACAGAGGCTGGAGGTTGACATGTAAAAGCCTGAGTATCTCTCTCCGCTGAGCTGGTACATTCAGCCAGTTCACAATGAATGCCTGACAAACTCAAACTTTAGCCAGTAAAACAAATGAAAAGACAAAAACAAACTAAAGAAAAAGACATGAGTAAAAGGGGGTTAGCGTGATCACAAGCAAATCAAAAGCAATAGAGACCGACTGCAGAAGCCTGTTGGTTTACATCAAACTGCTCTGTGATAATACAAGGATCATAAGGACTTTGGCTTTTGAGGGGTTCCACTTCAAAATGCAACTGTTAGAACTCAGGAGAAAGTACGTGTCACCAACATTAAATTGTTCTCAAAGCAGTACCTAAGTAATAGTGGCCAAAAACTGCCATGAATAAATGTGACCACGATGTAGGTAACCAAGACAACTGGTGTTCTGAGAGTGCACTAACTGGAGAAATAACTCTTGCTACATGTGTCAAGCTTCCTATAAGTAGGTAAATGAGACTTACCACTAGAAACCATGGCGAGTCTTTGATTTCAGACAGAGGAAGAAAACAGTAGCAGTAACCCAGCATATTTGCTTTTCTCCCTTGATTATTAAAAACAAATTCCCATCTGTGTCCACTGAAACGTTCAAGCTGAAGGCCAAAGTAAAACGTGCATGTTAAACATGTGAAGAAGTCCGACTGCTGACAGGGCCCATGTGCTTTGTTAAGCTGTGAGTTTAAAGACCAGAAGTTATTTCATGAACTTTAAATCCCATGTCAGCACAGGGTAGAATAACATCATCGCTACAGGTCAGCTCATCTGTGGTCTCATTTATTCACAGACAAAAGGTTTCCAAGATAAATGTAAGTTAGTATGACAGGAGAAACTTTAAATCAGGACCATAATAAAAACAATCAGCCTTGTTCAGACAGTAGAAAGGTGCAGAAGCTGACATGGTAATATCCAACTTTCCTCCCACCCTGTCCTTGTATGTCACCTCAGTAGGAGTCCTGTTTTTTTAGACCTGTGGTACAGGATGTGTCTCATGTCTTACTTTTCTTGACCTTCTTCTCTTCGTCGTTCTCACTGGCACCCAGCAGAGTGAAGATGATGCCAGTTTGAGAGTTGAGGCCTACGGCAGACACCAACATCCTGCCTGATCCCTCCATCACATGGGTTCCTGAGGAAATATTGTGCCACTGTAATTTGTTTTTGATTTACAATTATTATCAAGCTCTTATAGTATTTAATATCAGTGTTGGTCTCTCTGTGTCTTTTTACATTTTCTGGGGTGTGAGGCTGCTCAGATCTCTGTGTCGCTGACACTGGTAATGCATGAATCTATTTAAACCGTCGCTGTGTGATGCCAGTCAGGCACTCACCAGACAGCAGCATGGGGTCCTTCTCCATTGACTTGCGGACTTGGTCAGATTCACCAGTCAGAGAGCTCTCATCAATCTTCAGATCATTGCCTTGGATCAGGATCCCATCTGCAGGCAGCAGGTCTCCTGCAAATACAGAAACCAGATGGTCCTATCAGTCCTGGGACGTGAAGAGCATCGTTTTAAAACAGTGTTAAGTCTCCTCAAGCTCAAAGAGAGACCTTATCTAATCATATTGCTTCCCTAGATGAAATGCTCTGGTCTCAAATAGTACGGTGAGGAATCTTGGATTCATTTTAGACCCAGATATCTCCTTTAACCGTTACATAAAAGAAGAACCGAATTCTTTCACCTGAGGAATATCGCTAAAATTAGGAGCATCCTGCCTCACTGCCATGCTGAGAAACTAGTCCATGCATTTGTTACCTGTAGGCTGGACCACTGTAACTCTTTACTGATAGGATGTCCCAATAACTCACTCAAAGCCTTCATATAAAGAGAGATCATAGTTCTCCCTGTTAAATCTAGAATAGAGTTTAAAATCCTGCCTCTCACGTATTAAGCACTAAATGATCAGGCCCCATCATATCTTAAAGACCTCAGAGATCTCACTTCGCTCTGGTCTACTTGTGGTTTCTAGAATTTTCAGATATAGAATGGAAGGCGGAGCCTTTAGCTATCACCTCTCCTAAGACCTCTCTGTGCAAACAGCTCCCTCGTCAGGTTCGGAAAACCTGACGAGGGAGTGGTTCTGAGCCTGTATGTGAAGTTCCTCAAGATGACTTTTGTTGTGAATTAGCGCTATAGAAATAAAACTGAATTGAATTGGAAGTAACTGAACACTAAAACATTACATTAAAAATCAAAATGCTGAGGACATCCTGCTTAACTCACCTAAACCCAACAATGCTAGTCTAAACTAGAGTGATCAGACTGCTTTGTGGCAGCGGTTTGGGGAATGGCTTTTCCTGTGCCGACACAACACAAAAAGGGCTCAGAATCCAGGCCAGGCAAAAAATGTAAGAAATAACTGACCTGCTCTCAACCCTATCCAATCTCTTTGGAATGAACTGGAACACAGACTACGAGCCAGACCTTATCATCCAACATCAGTCGCTGACCTCAATAATGTTCCTGTGGCTGAATGGGAGCAAATTCCTACAGCCAGGTTCCATAACCAGGTGGCAAACAGTCCCCGAAGAGTGGAAGGTGTTCTAGGTGCAGATAACTGTTGGCTAAAACTTCCAGTCTTTAAGTCGTGTAATATAAATATAAACTACATACATCTCTGTAACTGGGCAAATTAGGTCAACATATTGTGTGTATGTATGTTCGAATGCAGCAGAACGAATGAGTTCAGTTCCCTGGAAACCTGAACCCTGCACGACACACAAGTTAGCAGGAACTAAACAGAGTCAGAGATTTTAGCAAAACTGAGACGTGAAACCATTTTTCACAAAGGTGCATTGATGGACAAGAATAAGAAAAGGTGAGGTAAATGTTCGTGTCACAGGTTTGATGTCTATGGTCTCGTACCATATTTGATCTGAGCGATGTCTCCCACCACAATCTCAGCCACAGGGATCTGGATGACCTGTCCCTTGCGGATGACGGTAAACTTTTGTTCCTGCTCGATGCGACTCTGCAGCCCACGGAACTGCTTCTCCTTGGACCAGTCGTTGAAGGCCGTCACTAGGACCACGATGATGACCGAAAACAGGATGGCAGCACCCTCGATCCAGCCAGCCTGGGACTCGCCCTCGTCCTCCACGCCACCTGCAACCTGGCCGCATGCTGCCAGAGTACAAGATATTTAACATGAGCAGCTTTATTGAACTGAAACAGCTACTGCTTAACAGCAACCATGGTTTATTTTTCATTTTCCCTTTGTTTACGGAATCCAGACCTTCTTGTTTGTAGAATGAAAACGTGTTTTTTCTTTAGTATCTTTACAACAGGCTTCATAATAACTGATAATTACATGAAGTCTACACATAAGAAAATAAGTTGAGAAAAATAAATAAAAAAAAGAAGAATTGTTTTACGATCAAAGAAATAAATCAAATATATGTAGCAAATTAATAAATCACAAATTAAATAAAAGGAAATAAATACATGTACTGTACACAACTTAATTAGGGTAGTGCAGAGATATACATCAGAAAATCTATATATTTTATTATTATCTCACCTAAACAGTATATTCTCTTAATTATTTCTCAATTAAGTGGAGAAAAAAATTCTAGTGGAGAAATGTTTTTATTATTATTTCTGTTGACATGATGGCATTTAAATATGTTGAATGTAAAAATACTTCAACTCTCTCTGGTTAATTTTTACAGGTGAGAAACCAGAGTTCAGCTGACTGCACTGACCTTCACTGTCACCCCCCGGTGGATGGTAGAAAGAGAGGCCCAGCGAGATGATGGCTGCAATTTCCAGGATAATGAGCGTGACGTCCTGCAAAGCCTCCCACACCAGCTGCAGAAATGTCTTGGCCTTCTTGGGGGGGATGAAGTTCTGTCCAAACGCTGCGTGACGTTTCTCGAGATCGACGGGGTTACCAGACAGACCTGCAAACACAAACATGTTCATTTTCACATTGTTAAACTGAGAATGCGCACAGCTGTCAACAGCACTGCTTTGGCTGGAATCAAAGTGGCGTGCGAACACGAGACGTGACACAAATGGGTTTCTACGTCTGATCACTGGCTTCATTAGGGTCTCACTTCACCGAAACTTTGAAGAAACAGGCTAAATCTGAAAACATTCCTTATTCCTGCACAGTACTCTGCGTTAGCTGTTGTGTATCATGTTAGATAGCTGTTTATTTAAGAGAAAGAAACTTCAATATTTGCTAAATAGTGTCCACAAAATGCGCACAAATCCACAAAGAAGCAAACAAAGTGTTGTGCGAGTGAGTGATTTCTCCACAGTCAGTGTGTAACTGCTGAACTACTGTTAATGATTTCTGCTTCTCTTCTTGTGGTTCAAAGTGTATATTTACTACATTAATTACTGTGCAGTACTTCCTGTAGGCACATAATAAACATGACAACTGCTTCCTTCAGTGATTCCAGTGTCCTTGTTCCTATACTAAATTGTTTTAGACCTTTGCAAACTCATCGTCTATCATTTTCTGATTTGCTATTTGCCCAGTAACGGTTTTCTCAGTCCCACTCTCCTTTTCCTGTTGCCGATCTACACACTCAGTCAAAGCAGAAGCTGCAGCACAGTTCTAAAAAGGTGAGATTTGACTGATTTCTGTGAACAGCAGTTTTGCAACTTGACCTACTTTGGTTGCAGCGAAAGGCTGCATTGTTTCTGTATACAGTGCATCGTTTATATGGGTGAATCACCAAAACATCCCAGCCAGAAAAATGATCGTGTAATCGTGCTCTCCTCCTCTCTGTCTGCAATTAAAAGAAATATTAGAGGAAAAAACGGCCTGGAAGGTCAAAGAATGTTTGGGTGTAGCCATACAAATCAGAAAAAGAATCCCTATGATCATAAGTGAATTACAAACAGCTTTACTACCAAACATATTTGTTCAACTGGCGAACAAAAAAAACAAAAAACATTAAAGACATTAGAGGAAAGTGAAAAAAACACTTATTTACTATATACCTGCCAGCCAGTTCAGTTACCCTGTGGCTCCCTTGTGTCAGTAATGAGTTCATGTGGGCCTGACCTCACCTGAGTCCCCACTGCTGCACAAACAATGTGCTGCCCCCACAACAGCCAACCTGCTCCACCTCCACCAAAAAACACCACCTGATCTAACTCACCCCGTCTGTGTCAGCACAGGAGGAACCTGAACATCCATGTACAAGCAACGTGCAATGAAGATGAATAAAAAGGAAAATATACGGTAATGTCGGTAGAAAAATCAGTCTAGGGTTTTAAATCTGCTTACTGAAGACCAAACAATATCTGTGAGTTAATGATTCCAGAGACATGAGTGTCACTTTCCAGCAGTGACTCACATTGAACTCCTCAAGCATTCTCCATATAAAGACAAGGTAAAGTTTTTCCTCTCACCAGGCAGCAGAGCCTCCATCTTCACAGCTCCTTCTCTTTGGCTTTTATTTATACTCGGTAAAAATTTGATTTGAAATACACAATTTGCAGATAATCAATTAATTAACAGAGGGTAATCAGCAGCTCGTCTTTTGATCACCAGAAGGATTTTCAGAGACGTGCACAGCAGCCACGGGACCTTGTTAACTTTAACTTTAGTAAATTGTTTATTTACTGAAATTTCTGGGGCAAGGCGGAAAGACTTTAAGCAATCTGCTTTTTTTAAAACACATTTTTGGATAATTCCCCCCGCTTGGCTGTGTGGGGGATGCAACATGGCTGCTGCGGATTCTTGGTGGAGGTAGGAGATGTGCAGTGGAACGTGATCTGAATGTCAACGGACAGCACTGCCAGGATTTCTCATAAAAGGAAGACTCCGTAGGTCAGCATGAACATGAGCTCAGACATGTTTCTGTCTTCATGTGTTTTAATAACGGCCTCTTACTGCTTCTCGACAATTCTCCCCAGACAGACTGAATGAAGACTTCCCCTCCTCCTGACTTATCTTCATGTATCCCTCCTTTCTATGGAGGCAGTAATCTGGAAGAACCACCAGTACTAGTAAAGGCAGTTAGTGGGTTTCATTTGCCCTCAGACAGACACTTCCATTAACACTACAAATGAGGTGGTGCCCACAAGGACACAATCCACACATGCACACTTACTGACATGATAATATGAACCTAACGGCACAGAGCCCTCTCATTCGTTGAAAAGTTAAACATGCATATAAATTACAAAAACTTATCACTTAAACTCAGATTTCTTCCTTGGGACCTGAAAAAAAACAATTGGACAGAACTGTTGCTAGTGGGAACCTTAAGCACAGGATTGTCCCAGTGAAGTGACTATTACATGTTTATCTAGTAAGTTGCACCATATTCCTTCTCTAACCTTAACCAACCACAAGAAGCTTTTAACAGACGACAAACTGCAACATCCGATATTTTTTCTTTGGTACATGACAGACAGTGATGAAATATGGTGTTGGTGAATGAGGCGAGATTAAAGATGCTGAGGTGAGGTTGGACAAGGCCCCATCAGTGAAATTAGCTGAGATGATGTAGGGCGATGAGGCAGATAAGATGATAAGCCTGTGTCAGACATGAGGTGAGATGAGACTTGTTTAAGTCAGAGATATAATAAAAGTCTTTTCAAGATCAACTTGAAAACTCTCACTCATAGACCAGTGTACACAACTCAGCAGCAGATTATCAGACCAACATGTGTTAAAATTACACGATTTCTCAAAGTCATTATCGAGCATGTTTCATCACGACAGCGTGCTCCTGTCAAGCTAAAATAAAGAAAAACAGTATCACAGGACACCTTACAGACCGTTTGATAGATAGGAGTCTGTTTACTCTGGATTCGTGTGTTTGTGACTACGAGTTTTATCTGGTGCTTGGCATCAGCTCGCTGTGTTGGTGAACATCCCTGAGGAGATGCAGATTAAAGCGCTGAGATGATAACAGTAACAGCAGAGCTGTTTGCTGCACACACGGCTGTCATAGATGTTCAGAAATGGACACCGTCCGTCCAACCAGAGGTCTCCCAACTCACAGCTTTATCAGCAGTCATGCAGCTTCATCTTACTCTTTCATGTATTCTCCCCAGCTCCGTCTCAGTGTCCATCTTTTTGATTACCAGCTTTTACAGTTTTACTCTTTCAGTGACACACTGAGGAACGATTGATCATAAAGCCTCAAAAGGAAAGAAAGAATTTATACAAATGTATTTAAAAAACATGATACACAATAATCAGGTTTAAATCTGATTTATGAAAAGTCCCCCCACCCCCCTGCTGTTCTTTTCTCTCTCCTCTGTCCACTAACCCCAACCGGTCGAGGCAGATGGCCGCCCACCCTGAGTCTGGT
>JAUMTR010000022.1:19150811-19171137 GCA_032270685.1 Microctenopoma stevenorrisi
TGGTTCTGCTGGAGGTTTCTTCCTCCTAAAGGGAGTTTTTCCTCTCCACTGTTGCTCAAGTGGGACTGTTGGGTTTTTTTGTATATATTGATATATTGTGTAAGGTCTTAAAACTCACACTGTAAAGTGCCTTGAGATAACCTATGTTGTGAATTGGCGCTATATAAATAAAGTTGAATTTAATTTAATTTAATTTAATCAAGAATCCTTCAGGTCTGAGGTCGTCTGAGTTTCACATTTCACACAGGTTTATTTCTACATGTCTGTTCGATGGTGTTTGACTGGCACATGTTTAAGCCAAGTGAACAAAGTTTCCACTCCATTTCTACAGAAAACAGCAGATGACCTTAACTTAATGGAGCTCTGCATGGCTGTCCTTTGAAAGTTCATCTCACAGTCACAGGTCCACTAATGTCTTAACCTTTAAGCTGGAAAAAGAACGACGTTAAACTGGTATAAAAAGAAAAAGAGTCTGTCAAATCTGAGATCTACTAAAGCTGATGAAACTATACGAATGTAACATGGTATTTATTGACTTTAATTAACTTTAAGAGACCTTTATGCTTTGCTGCAAGCTGGACACAAAATTATTCTTTGCCGTTTCTAATCATCTACAGAATGAGCAACCTTTCTAAGATTTTACTTCGTTTCACTTTGTGTCTTGAGACACAGTCAAAAATAATTTAAATGAAAAATTGTCTTAGAGAAGTACTAAACAACATAAATTGTGTCTGTGACATGTGACCACGTGGCCAGTTGTCATGGTAACACCTGCAGAAGCTGCCACCTCTGCTTGTCCACCCCTTTTATGAACACACTGTAAACTAATAGGCAGTCATCCAGGTTATTATTACACTTCCACTACTGTAACCGTCAATAATCTCTTCAACAGCCACATCACCGTGGTAACTGTTCCTTTAAAAGCAGCTCAAAGCTTTACAACATGTCAATATCATATATTATTTAATGATGTCTAACAATAGCTGCTGACAATCTAAATGCGGGCACACTGGAGTCAGGCCATCTTCTAGATACTTCCTGTGATCCTCCCAGACAAAAAAGCTCCTTCACTGTGCTTATAAATGCACAAAGATAACGGCTGATAGCATTTAACAAAGTGGTGACATGTATGCAAACACACACACACCCAGAGAAAGATATGTGATCTAACTATGTAGACGTTGTCATACGTTGGATAAGGACAATCATTTACCTTCACTCTCTGCTGGGATTCCTGTCAAGTCTACTCCTTCATGTCTGCCTCCACCTCACACGGTCAAAATTCATTTTCCATTCAACTTGGTCATCATCACCTCTAGCCATTAACCCTGCAGTCACTTTCAGCCAATCAGTTTGCCCTTCGTTCTTTAAATATCTGTTACAGACAATCGGACTTTCAGACCCACATTTTTCGCTCCCCGTCACGACTTTACCCTAAAGGTCAATCCAAGTGTGCAACGTTAATTCCATCTGTCTCTCGTGGCCGATTCCACCAACAACAACAACATCTCGACTCCAGAGGGTTTTTATCCTATTTCCTATTTTCTCCACCCCGTCTCAAGTTCAAAGACTGTTTTCATAATTGTGGTCTAATTACAAAAATGCTCTCATCTCCACTCAAAATATCTACTGCACACACCGTCTTGATCTCTATGCAGGAATGACATTATGGCTTTTATTTACTCTGCACACAATAATGCAGTGTAATAGTAAGAGGTGCCCAAACTGAAGCCTAAACACACGAGCAGCCAAAGGAAAGAAATAAATGCACGCTCAGGACCCAAAGTCCCTTAATGTCCTTGGGACATTTTGGTCCTAAAGGCAACCACCAAACCCCATTTACTCTGTTTTCTAATAATAAAATGTAACATAATTCTTTCCTTCCTTTTGTTGTAGAAACAGAAAGAAGCATATCGATTGATAAAGGAAAAACATGCTTAACAAAAGTGCTCTGTTGGAGATAAGCGTCCCTTTAATACAGACTCTTTCCCTGCATAATGATGCGCTGCATACTTTAGGTCTTCGGGCCTATGCTTTTTCAAACAGAAACCCTTTCTGACATACAGAATATTCTTGATTTGTTTCTCACAGCTATTTTCAGAGTGCTGTAAATTCTGACAAGAGGCCACATACACTACAGATAACAGGTTTTTTTTTCATTACAAGTGATGTGACAGGATGAAAAACCTGAAACAACGTAAGAAGAAGACAAGAAAAAACATGAAGAGCATTGCATGTCTTGTTGTCTTTCCCCCTCGTGGTGATCGCTCAAAGGAGCATTCTGCTTCAACTGGCAGAGACGTGGATGACCTAAGGCTCCATGTGTGAGTGCAAGAGTGTGAGAGAGAGCGAGCTCTTGTCTCTTTATGTGTAGTTGCGTGGACAAACTCCACTTCAGTACCATTCGTTTGAGGACATTTTGCCTGCTCCTCCTATAATTAAAGGAGTGTTGAAGTTTCCGACTTGGCTTTAGGGTCAGAGTTGTAGTTGGATGATTAAGGTTAAGGGAATGCATTATGTCAATGAGTGTCTTCATGACAGCAGAAACACAGACTTGTGTTTTATTCGGAGTGACTTGAGTGATGCAGCTGATTCTTAGATCTCGTTTCTGACTTTTCACAGCACAGAGCTTGGGCAGAGAAACCTCTGCTTAGTGCTGGGTGGTATACTGGTGTTTTCTGTACCGTTACACCGGTTTAACATTAGGAGCCAGAAACAGTTTAACGGAGGTCCTTTATCACCACTACACCACTAAATACAAAACAGAGGCACTGAACGGTGAAAATGAACAGAGAACGTTCAGAAACAGAAGCCGCAGGCTGGGAGGTGAATGGGAGACGAACACCGACACAAACACTTTTTTAAACACAGCAGACCCATCTTGTGAAGAACTAGTATTCACGAACTTTAAAGTAAAAGTATTAGTAAAAGCTAATGGAAATAATTAATAACTAATGAATATACAGATCACTTATAAAGAGAAAGATGAACTTGAAACTATACTGCAGCATTGAGTTGCGGGTAGAAACAACCAACAGCTAAATCTGCATAGAAATGATCAACTGATGACAGACTTGGTGACTGTATGAATCCACTTTCATTTGTCAGCTTCAGCTCCGAGTCCTGGTTTGAATTCCTTTACATGAGGAATAGAAGCGATGCTACAGAGAGAAAAACAAATCTTCTGTAGTGACAGAACATGCTGTTTCATTAACATATCCCTAAAATAGACTTTTATTTTTAGGCAAGTGTGTCTTTGTGAAGCTATTTGTAGCCCGAGTGCTGTTTAAATGAAATTTACATCTGGCTGTGTCACATGCTGCGAGTCCTCTCGACGTGCACTACACTCGGACTTTGTGAAATGATGAGAAGGACGATCAATGACCTCCAGAGAGGAAACAGACTGATACATCAATACACATTAACCAGCGGGATACATGGCTACAGCTGAGCCTTGTGTGTGTGTCTGTCTGTGAGCTTAGGCTCAGGACAATAACATTCATTCCTGTATCCAACCAGGAATTTTTGGAAAGTGTAAGCAGCTATAGAAGATCAGCCTCATTATCACAGCTCGGCGCTGATACAGAAACACTGTTAAATATAACTGTGTGAGCTCACGCCTGTGTTAAAGAGCTGATCAGGTTAGCTTCATGTCAGCTGGCTTTTAGACGATACATCAGGTTCGCCATTTAGGATGAGAGAAACACGATGCATGCTCACTTTTTGTATACAAACTGAAAAACTACAGTTTTATTTTCCAGTTTCTTGCCCACAAACTGTAGTCAGTCTCCGTTTGACTGTACATGACTTGTTAAATATAATGTTTGTGTACAGAAAAACTGAGCGTCTATACTATCAATAACACTGGCAATTGAGTAATCAACAAATCGTAGCTCTGTACAGCATCTAACAACAAAAGTAGCTGTGTTTCAGCTATGCCTTCAAGGTCAACACGAGGTTGAAGTAATGAGTGTGTTTTGTCTGTTGTTACCTTAACCTTATTTATAGCATCAGTGTTGTAATGCATGCAGAGATGATCTCGGCCCTGACTATTTAAAGAAGAACAAACGTAAATCAGAGATGGACTCCTAAACGCGAGGAGACACATGCAGTAATACATGATCTTGTATAATTCAATAGAAAAAGACAGGCAGTCACAGCAACAGTGGACTAAAACTGGACCGACACTAGTCCACTGCAGTTCACTACACCAGTCAATCATTGTGCATCTTTGTCCTCAATCTTGTCTATAGGCTTCCTCCATTTCTCTGTGCCCCCTCCTTCTCTCTCTGTAGTGAAAATATAATTACAGTTTCTTCATTAAAGTGAGTAATTTCTTGTGTGGAGGACGCGACTACAGCTGTCCTCTGATTACTAAATGGAACAGAGCAATGATCTATGGAGCCATTAGGGGAACGGGCTGGAACTAATTTCAATCCTGGAATGGGCCGATGGATGCGCACACACACACACACACAGGGATCAAAGCAAGCATCAGGGGGAGAGAAATGACAAACAGCAGCCATTTTTTGGCCTCACATGAAGCTCTGACTGAAATCCAAACCGATCATCTTTCACCACAAAATGAGCCAAGTGTGTGAATCAGAAATGTGCGTTTGTGTGAATCCATGGCTCACAGACTGTAACCTCTTGAACTGTGTGTGGGAGTCTCCTCTGGTACAAGGCTTTATTAAATAGGAGGGGTGACTCCTTTTTGTTATGTTTTTTAATCAGCATTGTTTCTAATGCATTTTCATTTATCAGAAACACTGTTTTGTTCATGGCCGGGTCCAGTTACACTAAAGTCGCCCGCAGACCCACACTGAACCTAAACAATAACAGAATAAACTGCAGGTCTGAGACATGAGACTGAACGCGACCTGTGACGTAAAAACACAGTCACAGAAATAGAAAGTGTGCTGTTGTGTCACAGCTGAGTGATAAACTCCAAACACCATGTGGAGCGGCTCTCCTGATAGGCTGCACAGGAGCAGGATCTATGAAACTGGATCGTGAGAGTCACAGACGCGAAACAAGAAGTTCATCAAGCTGCTACTACCACTATCTATAAATATCAGTCAGGTTCAGGGTTGGGTTACAGTAGCCAGATCCATTTCCATTCCTGGTTCCTTTTCGGCAATAGTCATTTTCACTAGACATGGATGCTGAAAGTGTGGCAGATGCCCTACATGGTTGGTAAATCAACCTTGCTGATGATAAGATTGATAGAGCCACTGAGAAGAGTCATTGAAAGCAGTGGTTCCCAGCTACTGAGGGAAGGCCATTTACTACTAACCCAGGAATCATATGATTCAGCTGGATAGTACTTCATTAATCCCAACAAGGTGAATAATATGAAAAACACAGGCTATGTTTAGGATAATAAGCCATCATTTTAATCATCATCACTCTTACTGGACACTGTAAAAAGAAAAACATTTAGTCATCATTTGACTAACACACATACCACACGTGTGTTGGACATTTTTACCTTCTATAGGTGATGTTTTCAGGCGGCGACAGATTCCCTGTACGTCTCCGTACGTGTCCCGTATCTTGTTGACGGCCTCGGCACTTCGCAGCTCCATCAGGCTCCTCAGATCCATCGTCGTCAACCCAAAGTCTCCTTCATGGCTGCCCTCGGCAACAGAGTTCCCCGGAGGGTGGTCCGCTGTGTTGTTGGCCATGCTGGTCCTCTTCTCACAACAGTGCTGGCGTTGTTGCTGTAGTTTCTTTTTGTCTGAGTGTCTTTATTAAACTGATCTAAACCTCAGACCGGGTTGTCAGTTCACAGGGATTCTGGGAATCGCAGTTCTCACAGGAAGCAGGCAGAGAAGACGAACGCTCACGTTAACTCCTAACCTGGATGTGCCTACTCCTCATGTTCCTAATGCGTCACACTGCAGGGGAAACACAAACAGGAAAACAAATCTTTAGGAACCAGATCCAGACGGCAAACAGTCAAACACCAGCATCAGCAGACAGATCAGTTCCGAACTTCCTTTGACCTTTGCTAATTATTATCACAGAGATTAATTGAACAAATAAGAGGACAGTTTCTCATCTGTGATTATCGAAGGAATCCCCTGAATCCCAGAGGTTGTTACAAACTGATTATGAGGCTGCACGTGACTGGTGGTTCAATGTCTGATCTGTCTGGTATAGACTGAAGATTAGTGACCGCACATCATAGATGAAAGGTCTATAAGGAGATGCATTGTAAACCAACCCTCTTTGCACTGAATGGCACTGATGGGACAGAAGCAAAGACCCTGTCCTAAGGTGCACCGATCTGATTGCTGTAGAGGGAAGGAGGTGGCGAGAGACCGTAAATAATTGTGAGGTTGTAAAAGCAGAACTGGAAAACTAGTCAATCTGCACGTGGTTGCAAAAAATAAAATAAAATGCTGTGTGGAAGAAAATTGCAGAAGAAATAACAGAAACTGGACTCAGACGCTTTGTCCCGCTGATGAAGAACCAGAGGTCAGGACTGTTATTCTGCAGCTCTAGGAGCCGATCAACATGATGCCAAGAATGATAAACCACTGAGAGCGAGAACTCCACTTGGTCAGAGTGTGTGTTTGTGCTCTCGACAAAGTGTGGCATTCCAACCTATCACCACAGATTATGTAAGTGCACATCAAGGGTTGTCCTCCATTTTTCACTGTTTAGTGTTCTGCTATAGACACGCACACAAACAGCATCGCAGCCTGTTAGGGAGGCACTGCTCTTGGTTCTAGGGTCAGGGTTCTCCTGAGTGGTGGTTTGTGGTCTTGTGGAAATTGCAACACAGGCAATTTCCCAGGTCAGTGGTTGTCAAATCGGGGAGAACACAGAGCCACAGCAAAAGCATTTGAGGTTCAAAAAATTAAGTACTTGTCATTCAAACACGGCTGAATGTTCATTATAAATCTGTTAACACCTGACAGGGCGATGGTAGAAACAGGAACAATGCGTCTGCACACATGTATAGTACTGAAGTGAGTCTTTACAACCTAATAGTACTGAAGTGAGTCTTTACGACCTGATAGTACTGAAGTGAGTCTTTACGACCTGATAGTACTGAAGTGAGTCTTTACGACCTGATATGTAATATGTTTGCAACAGACGTCTGTTTTCAAAAGAAATCCAGTGATTGTTTTCTGTAAGTCCTGGAATCAGGAACTGTGAGTAGCTTAATCAGCATTCTTTTCCATGATGTGATGAGGACGCCTACGCTGCTTCAAAAAAAACACAGAAGCAAAAGCTACATGCAAGAAGCGTGACGTGCAGGTTCAAAGGACACAGACTGACCACCACTCAGTGTGGCACAGAGTCAGAACATCCAAGCTTCTGCGGCTCCCTGTGTCTGCTGATTGAAACGGTGTGTCCAGTATGTGCTCATGTGTCTGTGTTCACTAAATACCCAGCTGTTCATTGATCAGTTGAGCCATTACTACCATTAGACAACAAAATATAATGAAAGGAAACAGAGTAGACCTCATCACATTGTTTGTTGAACATTATTGCACAAATAGCGGATGATGTCACTGTGATGGAAGGTGTTAATTACACATAATGAGTTTACTTAATTTACAAGCATTTCATCAGCACAGATCTAAATGAATGAATTATTCAGAGTTATCTACAATTACTTCTAAGATTATTTTGCTGTTCTGAGGTATCTCCAGCAACAGTCCCAACGTGTAGCTACAATTTTGAGGACATGCTAGCTATGGTGGTTTGGTATGGGAGGCACAGAGCCACCACAGCTACAACAACCTTTACATAAAAGTATAAGGCCAGCCGGACATTAGTTCATCTGCACCAGTGGGATTGATTGTTTTTCCACAGCATCCACAGCAAAGTGTTGAGGGTGTAATAATCACAAACCACAGAAAGAGCCGGGAGCACTTTCCACTAAACCTGAGAGATCCGGAGCAAAATATATATTTATATCAGTTGGATTAGACCTGTGAACATTACTACTGATGAGGCACTGTGAACTCCGTAACGAATATACTTTAAGTTTTACATCCTATAACCTCTTCAAAATAAAAGCATACCATATTGCTTTTAACTTCAGGGCCAGACTCATTTCAGTACAAAGGTGAGTTTCCACATGTTTAGCCCACACACACACACACACACACACACACACACACACACACACACACACACACTTTCCTTGACATGTGTGCGAGTGAACACGTAGCTGTCAAGCTAAATGAGCAGGTTTTGGATAAAGCAGTATAATGGCGCCTCACTTAGTAGAGAGAAAATACAGGATGTGTGTGTGTGATGGAGCGTAGAGAGAGAGAGAGACAGAAAAGGGAAATTATTTGTAATGCCACAAGAAGGAATTCTGACGGATGAACCTTTATCTCATACTGAAAATGCTGCTTCCTGTTTCAGGGCTTTATTTTTATCAAACCCTCATCCTGTTAGAGTCAACCTGGGTGAAAACTCTTCCCCTTTAACCGGTCCAGGGGTCTGCTATTCTAGAGTCACCCTGGGTCAATGAGATTACAGATGCTCAATAATATAATAATTTATAGTACAGGTGCACACTATTAAAATACTAAAACTTTCAGCACTGCTTCTTTTTTCACAACAAACACTGTTCTGAATGAGCTGTAGACAAAACCCAAATAAAAGAATGGGAAGTTAAGCAGAGGCGATGTACATCTGTACATTTGCTGGTGTGTTGCATGACGCTGTTAATCTTATCTAAAAACGTGTTCTGGCCATTTGTTTTTCGGACCGGGTCTGCTTCACATAGTTTACTAAGTGAAAATGATCTAAAAGATCGAAAACAGGTTGCATCACATTCAAACTAAGATGTTTGTTACTAAATATTTATTGACATGTAGAACCAACTGATATGATTTTCTGCATTAGTTTTGAAGAGTGGAATGCAGTCGATCTTTAGTTTATCAAGTATATACATATACAGCTAAGTTTAAGATTAGCATTTAACAAAAACAGTACAGCAATGTCTAATGTTTGTGTGAACATGTGCAGTACATTTATGTGTTATATCAGGGATACTCTGTGTGAGTTTAACTCAAGGCGCATGATGGAAATAACTGTAATATTGAATTATCAGTAAAGTGGAATCATGCTACAGGCTAAATTATGTAGCTTACACAATGTGAAAAGTGACGCTGCCACAGAGACCACAATAAGAACCGCTAAATGAGAGGTCTACAGAAAGAGATGTCAGGACTTCAGCCGGGTCTATATATAGACAGTGTATCTATGTTGCCTTAATAGTTTCAGAGTGTGTGTGTGTGCGCGCGCGCGCGCGCGAGAGAGAGAGTGACAGACAACATGTCTGCTCTTTGCCCATCTTATCTGTTTGTTATTGACTGCAAGATTAAATTATGCTGCAGCCACCATGTTGCCAGCCACTCGGCTTATACGCGCGTGAGACACGATAACACGTGTGCCTGTGTAGATGCATTTAAGCTGAAAATTATGATTGTTAGGACGTTTTCAGGGAACAGCCTGGAGCCCTGGAGCTGGTGTGTCTAGATTTGTGACGGGGGTCTGGCTAGAGACATCCTCAGTGGCGTTTTTAATGGTGGCAACGTCCTCCGTCAGGTTTTTTATGTACTACTACAACTACTTAAAGTTTTGAGTTGTTATTGGCCAACATAACTAACACTGTGTGGCAAAAGTAGGTGACAGATTTGCATTAGCAAATAAAGTGAGTTACCAATGTCAAGATGTGAGAGTCTATGTACCGTTAGCACGAACTAGCTAAGTAAATAGCGACAGCATTGCCTAAATGCTAACACGTAGCCAGACTATGGCTGGTGTTTGTATGGACAAAGTGAGGTACCTTTTCCTTTTCATGAATAGATTATCAGAGCACGTGTTTAACCAGCTGTGGGTGCATTTATCTTTTAGTGCATTTTCTCTTTCACTACTTCTGTTTCCTAACTGGATTTTAATTTATGCATTAATTATCTTTCTGCCTTAAAACGCTTCACACTTAGTTTTTTTACAACATAAAACATCTGTCTTGTACTTTGGAACTGTAATGGGGGCTGAATGAAAAAGACATTAAGTCTCCCATTTTCTTGATTTGTGAATGTTGAGAGTTATCGCCAACACTAGACAGCTGCAAGGTTGTTCACACATGAAGTGTGTGTGTGTGTGTGTGTGTGTTAGCTCTACACTGAACCCACTGGGGAGCAAAAGCTGGTGGAAAGCTTAAGAAGAAGAAAAGGTTTATAACGTTCGTGTGGGCAGAATGTTTTAGAAACACCATCAAATATAAACATGTAGGTATGTCCTTTGAAATATGAACCATTTCAAAAGTAATTTGCCTCAGTGAAGTTATGCGCACTTGTCAGAATAACATTTGGATAAACTAAACAAAACCCACACACACACCAAGTCAGCTTGACTCAACTTCTCCCATTTTAGTTCAAGATAAGTTTGGTAATACCATCTTATTTTTAATTAGTTTTGCCAACTAGATGTTTCTCTTTTCTTCTAAGACTGGTCTGTATAATTACTTTTGGGTTAAGAGAGTGAGAAGAAGTTCAAAAAGTGTCCTTCCAATCCAGTTGTATGTCTCTAGAGCTGTGTCGATAAAATCGATCTTGGATCGATCTCCATGAAAACTCACCGAAGGTCGTTCCGTACACCGAAGGACCTAGCAAACATTGTAGATCCAGTTAAATTTCACCCCGTAAACTGATACAGTTACGCTTGGTGAGCTTTAACGGCAATGTTCACTATGTGTGTATCTTTCGAGGGTAGGGGACGATCTTCAGGCCAAGATCTGAAGATCGATTTTATTGACACAGCTTTGTCAGTCTCTTTAACGCGCAAAATCTTCGGGTAAAGCTCGCCATTCCATATCCTCATGCCCTCGTCTCACACACGCACAAGACCAGATGCAATAACTGCCATTAACCCTCGATGCCCAGGAAACTCCCCTGGGTGGAAAACAAAACCACACAAATTATATTTTTATACAAGTCTTACTATTAAAAAGAAGAATAAACATTCTCCGTTTCACAGCAAAAACTCAAAAGTGCCTTCTGTTCTCAAACAGACTTCAGTTATACCATTTATTCATATTGTTTACTTGTATAAAACACTAAACTTTATAGAAACACCGCAAAACTTGCTAAAACTGTTCTGATTGAGATCCAAAACAATATCAACATATCCAACTTCATATCCAATTTGTACATTTTATCTAAGCATTTTTAAAATGCTCTTCGCGTCTGTAAAACAATTTAAACTTTTTTGTGTGGGAGTTTTGTCTATAGGATAAGATTGTTTTATCAGAAATAACAAGAGAATGGTCATTAAGGTGTCTCGGAGTCACAAAGGAGATGAGATAAAGAGAAGATCCTTATCCCCGAGTCTGTAAAAATAGTCGCTGATTATTTTTGCGTTACTTGTCGTTTTCAGGTCTTATGACACGATGTGACCGCTGGGAGGAGGGGGTGCAGTACATCTAATAAAACTGAATAAACAACAGAAAAAAACACCAGTGACAGAAACAGCTGTGAACATTAGTCCAAATCTACTCACCCTAACCCACCACACACACGCACACACACACACACACGCACACACACACACCACCTGTTATTATGCGACTACACACATGATGAAAATTTACAGTTGCAAAAAAATTCCATAAGCTCTGGAAAGAAACCCACTGAACAAACCTTGAGCTATTTAGTTAAAAACTGTTAGTGTATTTTTGTGTTTATCTTCCTGTATAAATCATCTGCAAGCACTTAGGAGTCAGGCTACAGACAGACCTAAGTTTGCCTGAAGACATTTGCTGATGTGTTGTGGCCAAAAGCAAGTGGGACAACAGCTGGAAGCATATGCTGCAGGTGTAAGCATGGCTAGAAAGCTAACATCACTTCACAAAGTAAAATATACAGCTTCTTATCAAAGCCCTGACGGTCACTGATCACGGCCGTTGTCCTTTTACTCCCACTCCTTCGGTGCTGCCTGGATTATTGCATCACGCAGTTATTAGATAAGAATCTGAAGACATCAGTTGCAGACTAGAAGTCATTCCCACCCAGTATTCTAAATTGGTTGGACACTGGAGATCTAGCATGTTTTATTTCACAAGTTATAGTTAAAGATAATTGCCTCATTAGGGTTAATGTGCGAAGGGTGTTTTTGTTCTGAATGCTGCACATATATAAATATTTGACCGCTAAACAATTTTATACTTACACTGCTATTCAGTTTAACTGAGCAACTACCACCAATAAACCTTCTTCTCCATCTGTAGAGATAAATATGTAAACATTACTGGACTCTTTCTCACACACGTGATTAGCTTCATAAACTAATTCTTTTTATCCTTCTATCAGACTGACCCTCTGTTCAGCTGCTGTTATCCCCCTTCTTGTTCCCTTTCTCTGCGCTCTGCCTCTGCAGACACACCTGCTCTGCATACTTAAGCAGTAGCCTGCACAGCCCTCCTCCAGACACACACACACACACACACACACACACACACACACACACTGCTGGCCACACCTTCCGCACACAGAGAGGAACTTTTTTCTTGCTGCACAAATCACATACACACAATCACATTGAATCATGTCCCAGTGGCTGAAAGAAGCTGTTACCACATGCAGAACACATCAACTAGTCAACACTGTGACAGTGAGTATTTGGTCCAGACAATGGCGCGTGTGTGTGTGCGCACATGTCGCAGGATGCCAGACAGAGTAATAAGAGAGACACCAAGAATGCAGGAGACCACACCCATATCTGCAGTCATGTGACCAGTGTGGAAAAGGAAATCCCCACACTGCAGACAGACAAAGAGGAGATCTGAAATTGTTGTGGGGCATCACAAACACACACACACACACACACACACACACATACGAAATCCCAGAATATCCAGGAATCGCCTCTGGAACAATGACATACACACATACTGCTGTTTATCTCTGCACTGAGTTAATGTTGCGCTCAGATTATGACACAGATTGGATGTTTACCAAGGATCATCTTACAGACAACACACACACACACACACACAATGCTCAATTAATGAGTCATCGCAGCAAGAAACGGCACAGGCATGAAGTTGCTTTCCTGTTTGTCTCGACTATTACTTTACCTGCATTATTAATAACCCTTTAAACATCTCACCAGTCACTCGGTGTAAACTGGTTTAACTGGCCAAATATTGTTCAAATATCTACAAAGCTTTGCGTGTCATTATAAAGACCCGAAAGAGTTACCTGCTCCGCTAAGAGTCAGTCTTCACAGAGAGAGTAAAACCAGGAGGGACTGAAGCAAAGACAGCTTTCAATAACATCAAAATATATTATAATATCTATTCATTTGTAGCTGTAGTTGAAGCCAAAATATGAGGACACGAAATATGGTCAGACCTCTTAGGTTCTATAAGAATGTTCTGGACCAAATGGAAACCTTTTGTTGCAGTCATGAATAGAGCAGAAAAAAGGAGAACTGGATAAAGCAGGTTGGATCTTAGCGGCAATACATAAATAAAAAGTGGGTGGCAGCCGGTTCAGTGTTTGAATACATTATTTGAATGTCACCATTGATGTGTTTCAACGCCTCTTTGATAAATACCTATCACACCAAGAGAAGGAATCAGCTCATCTCAGTGTAGAATTAAGTGAAACAATCAACTCAACGACCTGACTCTTACTGGGGTTAGGGTTGGCGTTTTACTGCAAGAGTTTGAATTGAGAGAGAGAGTGTGTGTGTGCGTGCGTGCGTGCGTAACACACTACATTGGATTACTTGACTGTTTCAAAAGAAAACAGTCTGAATAAAGCTGGACTGCTTCTATCTTTAGTCATCAGCATCAAACTACGGCAAGTCAAGTGGACAAACGCCTGCACTTCACTTGTGTAGCTACGGTATGACCATAGCTGCACAAAGACAACACGGAAGATGTTAAAACAACAGTGGTTTTCTCTACTCTAACTGAACCCTGCAATGGAGGAATGAAGGCTGTGGCCTTTAGCTTCGCAAGAGATGCAACTCTAATCCAATTTGTTATAGGAGCCATTAAGTGAAATTATTCAGGCAGATTATAAAAAAAAGAAAAAGGGTGGACCCTAGGTACACCATGCTGCGAAGAAAACATTTCATTCATAATCTATTTAATAGCCACTCAAATGGTTTAGTTTAATATTTAATGATGTCAGGATAATTGTTTTCAAACACTGTTCACGTGTGCAGGCTTCTCAAGACCATTTACTGTACGTCATTACTGTAAAGGTCCATGTATCCCACCCCTACATCGCTGTAAAGGTCTTCGATTACCTTAAACATGCAGACCAGAGCACATGTGCAAACACTTGTCTATGCAGACAACTAGTGCAGAATGTCTTTGGGTGGGGTGACGTACAGTCCTTAGTGTTTCTCCAACAATGGCTGACACTACCAGACACACCCTCTTTGGACTAAGTGCTATGGAAACACTGTAATGTTTTAATAGCCGATTCCAAACTCTGGAATTCACTTCCTCTGGTTTTTTTCTCTCCGTCCTGTCGACATTTTCAAGAATCAACTGACATGAGTAGCCTTTAGCGTCTGATGCTGATGCCTCAGGAGAAAGCCTGGTCTGTTCTCCCCCTAAAATGTAAAACTGGTTGCTCCCACTGCACCAAGATGCTGTAAATTAACACTTAGTGACAGCTTTCACAGCAGTAAACGCCTGTATGTAAAGTAGAGCTGTAAACTGGTCAATTGTTAAATTGCGTGATCAACAGAAAACTGAATTCGCATCAAATGTGGTTAGCAAGTCATTTCATTGATTTTGTTTTTAGTGACAAAAACATACATACATAATCTGTGTGTGTGTGTGTGTGTGTGTGGACAGATGAAGGGAGAGAGAAAAGCCAGCAAACTCTGAAGGACACAGGAGACACCAGAAATGTATCGTGTCATTTTCAGACCAGAGAATGGAACCAGACAAAGCAGCAACGTCGGGAGAGCATCCAGAGATTCAATAACCCGTTTTTACAGCCCGAAGCTCAGCCTATTCTTCCGCACTGTTTATAACCCAAATACGGCGAGGCAGACCTGCAACAGCCTGCGTGTGGACACATCAGACACTAGTGCTGCTGGTTTGTCCCCAGGTGTGACTGTGTATAAGGACCAGTCAGATAAAAGCCTTCATTGTTGCAGTAGACAAAAGGGTAAAGCAGCAGGATTTAAAGCAATGTCGCTTTAATGTTTATGCTTTTCATGAAAGAAAATAATCCATATGGGCTACTAAAGATATTATTTACCAGAAAAATAACTAAGTTACACATGGACGGTGACTTTCAATATTTTGGTATTTAGAACATAAAGAGACCTTTCCCTTTATTTGCCTGTGCTATAGACATTCATTGTTGTTAAAAAGCTATAGGTAATATAACCACCCTTAACTTGATTGACATCATTTATTCCCACTACAGAAAATATGGGCACCGTAGTTTATCTATAAACAACTCTCAGAGCACAATTCATGCTCTCACACATAGTTTCTATTGTAAACAAACAGTTTTACTTTACTTTGTCCAAGCTTAAAAAAACATAATGAAAGTGAAGTGCTCTGCACCTGCACAATGTTACTCACTCGCTGTAGAACCAGCTACAAAAACAGATGAGTGGTTGGCTTTCATTTAATGCAAAGTATTTTAATTATATCCTGGACAGTTGTTTTATGACGTATATGCTGCAGCAGGGAAATCAACACTTGTTGTTCCTCTAAATTGGTTTAAAATGAGTTCATAGTAGCTTAGAACTCTCTTCTTCAGTTTCTGCTGGAATCGAGAAGACCATGCCATCGGAGCATATCTGCATGAATTTGAGCCTTTCTCAACTTTCCCTTTGTATCGGTCAAGCTCCGCGGCGAACAGGGCAGCTGCACAGTTGGCTCTCACTGACAACAAATGACAGCTGTGGCTGAAGCAGGTTTTGGATCAGCTTCTGTAAATCTATGCCACTGGATCTCTTCGTGTTCCACCACCACCACACTGTATTGTGTCGAGAAGTTTTACCTCAAAGTCAGAATATGTAGGACAACAAGCTAACGAAGCCATGTCAACACAACCATGTCAGAGCATGTGGCCACTTCCACTACTCTTCAGAGGTTGTGGAGATAAGCTAAGAAACACGTCACACACACTTTCACTCAGTACACGTTGGTTAGAGAGAAAACCCCCTCTATGAACTCTAAAATGACTTCTATGAACATCAGGAAAGGAAGAAATCTGGACATGAATATCAGGGCACAACGTGTCGAGCAACTCAAGCACAAAGAGTCGTCGGGTCTGACCTCATCACCTGAGGTCACGTCATGTGTCTGAGTTCAGCAGAAACAAACACCACCACTTTCTAATGCACGAGACAGACAATTAGACCCAGTCACAACGATTGATCAAATTATCTGCAGAACCCTGCTGGTACGGTCTCGTGCAACAGAACTAACTAGCCCTACCCATCATGCAAAACCACTTGTGGGTAACAGTAGTGGTATAATTGGAGGCGTTTATTTTACATATAAAGATCCTAAAGTGGAAAACCTGAGACCAGAAGAGCAGTGTTGGCAGAACACATGCTGATCTAGCAAAAATAGCTCCATTGTTAGTCACCATCACATAATATGTGATGAAAAATCTTTCTTTTTAAACATTCACAACAAGGAAGGCACAGGGAAAAACCCAATCACTCCACATTCATCCCTCACTGTGTTCTATCAGGGAATCCTCACAGTCGGCTCTTCAACATGACACCATACATATATTCATGTTCCTTTTCCTATTCCTACCCTGACCCCTCTGCTCTTTGAAGGTGAAATCCTTTGAAGTGTGTCAGCATCTGTGCATCGAAGACCCTCCCAATTAGCTGTGGCAGCTAACGAGCTCCACGGGGATGCAAGGATGGGACGTCCTGCCTTTGATATCACCCAGGTAGCAGTGCCTACAGCTGGGGTCAGAAGCAGAGGACTTCCTCTGGGCTGAATCGACTACATCTCTTCAACCTGCATGGGTTATGCCCATTTAGATATGGGTGCTTTGTTAATTATAGTTTAAAGTTTACATTAATCACAAACTAAACTGGACAGAACAGAACAGCAACTCCGGTATCTGGAGCATTCCTGTTTATTATAGAGTATATTGGACCCACTGTGGTGACTGGTAATGTGCCTGAAATGGCTTTATATTACAATTACCGTGAAATAATCCGTCTCTTCTTTTAAGAACATCACAAAGCTAATTTGAAGGCGTGTGCGAATGCTGTGTGTGCGTGCGTGTGTGTGTGAGTGACAGAGAGCCGAGGAACGTCAATGAGACGCGGAGAGTGTCTCTAACACGTTAGATAACAGCGGTTGTCTGCAGCGCGTTGATAAGCAGGACACACCAAGTGGGACATGCCAACATGTTCCTCATGAGGTAAATGAAGAAGAAGCTAAAAATATGACAGAACAGGGCTGCAAACGCTGTGACAAGACAACACAAAGACACAACACATGCGAAATCCTGAATATCAGTCCTTTGGATGACATCCAGGAGAGGTAAACATGAGTGATGTGTGAGGGTCTGAGAAGGGCAGGACAAAGTGCTTAACACACGCATTTTACTTTTCACTTCAGATATCCGTGTTCCCACATGCCATCAACATGTCAGGTGACCTCCATCTGTAAAAAGCACCACAGTGCCATGCCGTTTGCAACGCTTCGTAAACAAGTGTCATGTGTCACTGAGAAAAGCTTTTTTTATATGTGGGACTTGTTATTTTGGAGCCAATTCAGATTCACTTTCACCACTATGGTTAAACTGTGAACACTGAAAAGGATCAAACTAATAATTGTTGATTAATAAATTAGGGCAATAAACTATTTTCTTGACAATCTGTAATTTGCTATACAAAATAATAGAACATTTTAAGTTGGCTTCACTACACACCTGCCTCTACTGCCTAAACAGAGACTAGCTGGTCTCCTTATTGGTTGGGTAAACTGCACAAATACAGATATAATTCATTTATTTGTTTGTTATGCTAAAGAAAAAACAGGAAGCTGTTGGTCTCTCATTAAAGTCAAACTCCATAATAACTAGACCTTTCCCTTTAACCTATCCAAAGGCCAAGAGCCCCCAGAGTAACTAAGCTGGGAGCACGGAGACCAGTCGATAGGTTCCTGTCCTGCCGCAGCACAGATTTAACATCACTGTGTTTTTCCTGCTTATCAGAAAGGAAATGTTGAACACTGAGTACTGCAATCAGTTTCTTTCCTTCCTTCTTTGCTGTGCTTATGTTACACAAACTGCAACCGGCACTCTCACTTTCAGATCATCCCTTGTAAACTGTCATTTATTACACAGCTGAGTCACAAACACCAGTCCTGGAAGCTGAGTCACATGAGTCTGCACTACAGGTTGAACAGACACAGAGACACGATGATCACTAAACTGTATTGACACAAATGTCTCATTAGCATCCCGCTGCTATTAGACCAACAGCTGCTTCTGAGCGCACAATGGTGTGATACTGTCTGTAGCGCTGAAGGACGGCTCAGTTACCCTCTGCAAGCACCGCTTTGTCAGCCACGGTCACCAGATTTCTGGTTTTTAGAGTGTGAAATGTGTTGCCATCAATTGTGCAACATTAGGCCAGTTGTCACGTTGCACTCTCCTGTAGTGTGGGTTGGCCGAGAAGCCAGTAAAGCCGACAATGCAGCATCACAAAATGAGCAGAGACGCTGCGGCACAGCGGGTGGCCACAGTGAATCGTTGTAAAAGACAATACGAGACGAGGGTGGAAGGAAAAACGTCTGACCTATATACTTCAGGCAACACTGAAGTAAGTCATATTTCATCATGTATGGATTCAATGTTTCATATATACCCATATCAGACATCTATAGAAATGTGTTTGCTGTTACCTGATGGTAGAAAAGCACCAGCAGTGAACTTAACAATTTACCTCTGGGATTAATAAAGTGTTTTGAATCTTGAATGTGTATCAATATCATATTTCTACTTTCCAACATATGACTATGTTTACATGTTTTTTTAAACCCTATATTTTTTAGTTCTGATTGTGTCATTTGATAAACTGTAATTTTCACGGCAGCAGCTCAAATCTCACAAATCTCTGACTTTCTATGTGTACATTTAGAAACAATGATGGATCAAGGTCTTTTGGCTTCACTTTGAAAATATGTAGCAGCTGTGGGCAGGGAAATAAAATCAATGAATGAAAACAATGCTTTATTTCCCCTGTATACTGCTCAAGGTGATGACTGTAAAACTATTTTTCACACTGGTGGTGCTGGCTGCCGGGCAACACAGGAAACACAAACACAGTCAGAGGAAAACTTGCAGCATAGAATACAGGATATGACAAAACAATATTCAAAGCAAATGTTTCCTCAATAACAGAAAAAAACTAGTAAAACAAATCAATAATACCATCAGGTCTGCATCAAAGAACAGGAGCCATTATGATGACCATTATTTATGAGTACAGAAGATGGAGAATCCATCTGTCTGATTGATTCTGCTACAGCCTTACAGGGCAGACAGAAACATCTCTGTTAGATTTCCTTACAGTGCAAAAGTCAAACTGAAAATCCATGTACCGATGGAAATACAATGCAGACAACTAGAACTGGATCACTTATCACTGAAATCACATATTTGTCTAGCATTTCTAAGGAACCGTCATATCTTTAGTAAGTTAAGCTAAAAACGTATGATTCTGAAAAGTTGTTTATTCAAATAGCAGCAACCCTGCAGCAACTGTTGACTGTGTTAACTGGATGGCATGTTCCTGCTGTAACCATCACCCTTTTTCACCTCTCACCTTTCACTTTACCTTTTGCCTCATGCTCTGCATTTCCCCGTCAAGCCATCAGCCGGAAAACCTCTGGTTACATTTCTCGGTTATCTCGGATTCTGCCTCTGTGCCCTCACAGTTGCACCTGTTTTGATGATAAATGCCTGCAGCGCAATGTGCTGCTTAGGGGCTTAGGCAATAGTACATCTGAGATCCACGTACTATAGGGCTTGGCAGCAGTACTGTCATTCCAGATCAGATTCAGATGTGATGTGACATAAGGGCGACTACAGTAGCAGTATTGTGATGTAGAGTAGTTGACACTTATGAGGAGAGGGGAAGAAGGCTGTCATTGTTATGCATATTCACAAAATACTGGTTATCATGTTCAGTGGTGGACCGTCAGTGCCGCATGCCTACATTAAGTAGAGCACGGAGATCCAGTTTAATAATCGGTTTGAGCACAGTTCATCTGTTCCGGCTGTTTTGTTTTTCTCTACAGCTGAAAGGCCACAAA
>JAUMTR010000022.1:19171237-19181656 GCA_032270685.1 Microctenopoma stevenorrisi
CCAGTTTAATAATCGGTTTGAGCACAGTTCATCTGTTCCGGCTGTTTTGTTTTTCTCTACAGCTGAAAGGCCACAAAATTAATAAGCCAACAGTCATACGTAACTAAACGGATCACAAGATGATGACTTAGCTCAGCTTTTATCCAAAAGTCAACAGCACAGCGGTGACATGAAACGAGAAGTGACAAAGATAGGGAACAAGATGCAACGGACATCTCAAGCCAGGCTGAGCTCCTGAGCCACCAGGGCGTCCTGTTCCCAAAGCAAAGCCTTCACTCCTCACCCTGTGGTTAAGGAACTACTGGCCTTCATTGGAAATTACTTAACATATAGTGGAAAGTAGAAAGAAAATGTTATAAGAAAATAAGTTGATGAGTAATGTTCAACAGGAACTGGTCATGGTGTATGTTGAAAAAAATCTGACAACCAGCACCTTCCGTCTTAATCAGCTTATTTAGGCACAACATTTGATTGGATTTGTTTTTCCTATTGTGCAGCAAAATCCCCCCCCCCCTTCCAGCCATCAGCAGTGAGACATTACTCAGCCTCAGATGACTGTTGCTGGAGCATCTTGTGACTGAGAGCAGAATGGAAAAAAGCTCCACAGTCTGCTGTTTGTTGGGCTGAAAACCAGTTGGACAATGTGACACCAATGTGACAACATTCCTGAGTTTTATGAAAAAAAAAAAGAACTGTTCAAGCTGACAAGAGAGTGTGTAAATGTGGGAAAACACAAGCTGTCATTGATTTTATGGGAGGGGTGGGAGGAGTTTATCTAACAGTCCAATGGCAGAGCAGCTGAGCGTGTGACAACGTGGTAGTCAGAGGAGGAATGTGATGTGAGAAGATGACAGGAAACAGTTTCCATCTCAGTACGAGGATCTGCAGCAAGTTCAATAGACAGATGGGCAGAGTGTCTCAACCAGAGCCCAGCAGGTGCACTGAAATTTGTATTTCTGAAAATTACAAAGCATTGGGGTCAGATCTAGGATTACCCACAAATAAAAACTTAAACTATACGTTTGCCCAATCAGTGACCTGTGAGTCTGTGCTGCACACCCCACCACCAAACTTTCAGAAAGTAATACCTCCGATCATGGTTTCTTAGTTCCCCAAGAACGTTCTGGAGGACACTGGGTACAGCACCAGCTCTGGTTACTGATCATCACAGCACATCGGCAGTATGTCACAGCACCATCATAGGAAAACATGCACACACACAGTTCTCCTGTGACTCTCCTCCACCCTCTCATGCTCATTTTACTCTGGTGAACTTTGGAATGCAATGAAATGAAAAGCCACTTCACTTTCATTGAGCACATGATCTCACAGTGCTCAAGCCAAAGGCTTGTCGACCAAAGTCAGACCAACAAAACGATCCTGAGTCTGGTCCTGAGAGTCAGAAAGTTGAAATAACATTCAGAGAGAACAGCTCAGAATAAACTCAGCCTTTGTAGAAAAGTTGAGATTTTTCTCAACAGCAGAGATGCGAGCAGGTCCCTGTTCTCCTCTGATGTTTTTTATGTTTTACCAGATCTCATCTTGTCCCAGTTTGGAGCGTGGTGACTGTGCCAGCAGATTGTGTATTCAGATCAGAGTGATGAATGGCTGCATGCTGATTGTGCGCATCCACCGAGGTCAAACAGTCACGCCCAGCTCTCCTACACAAACACTGCATTCAGTGCATTCCCTGCATTCCCTGCTCTCCCTGCACACAGACCACAGACCAGCACTGGGACTTCATACCTACTACAGAGGCTGTGTGTCAGAGACAGAGCTCCCAGTTGACAGAGCTCCCGGTCAGCTCAACATCACACTGACAGTACCACAGAAAACAAGCCGCAGCAGGGAGTCTGTGCACACTCTGCAGTCCGAAGAGGAACCATGAGTGACAGTCAGCAGGGTTTCCCCACAGAACTGTTTGGTCACTGACTCATCTCATGACCAGGAAAAACAACACTCAAACTTTAACACCTTTTTTACTCAAAGGGTAAGAGAGATTGTGAAAATTCTGAAAATGTTACTGCTCAGGTGCAGATTTAATTTGAGTTCATATATATTCTCGATGTATTGTTCTCATCCGTCCTGCTGAACCAGAACCACAACACTGACAGGAGGCTGTCCCTTTAACACTTTTCAGTTAAGGCCCAGTTCCTGCGGAGGTGAAGAAGCAGGAGATAAAATATGAAGAGACGAAGAGTTGGACTGAAATGTGACACATACTGTACCCACAAACGGCACCTGTGGGCTGTGCGAGTACAAGGAAGTGAAATCCTGACTGTTGCCAACACGAGGAAACCATCGAGCCTCCACTTCCTGTTGGCTCCCACTTCATCCACCCTCCATCTGCTCACTTCCTCCTCTGACCGACCCCTTTCTCTGACGGTTTTTGAGAGGACTCCCTCACTTATAGAACGCGCGCACACACACACACCGCATCCCCTCATACTTACAGTGGAACCCAATTCTGGGGGTTCGAGGGCATCTTTAATCCTTCTCTTCCCCTAATGTGTGAATTATTTTTGTGTGTCATCTTAGGCAGAGCCTCAATCTTTCTCATGGCAACGTTTCAGTAAAGAAACAAAACAAAACAAAATAGCAGTCAACCGTTTCCATGCCATTAAAGAAGAATCCACTTTATGGGTCATTGATAAACTTTTACATGTTACAACGAAACATTACAAATGAAGTTTCTGCATTTGACCTCTCCCCCTTGGGGGGAGCAGTGAGCAGCCACAGGCGGCGCTCGGGGAGCTAGCGCCTCTCTCAGGGACACACCTGGTATGGGGGATGGGCTGGGTGAGTCAGCTGGGAATGGATCCTGTTATTCCTGCATCCCAGCCCTCTGCCTTAACCACTGAGCCACAAGGCCACATCAATCAATACACTAAGTATCAAGGCAATACGCCCAGAACTAAAGGCTAACAGACTCAAAGGAATGACAACAGTATTAAAGTACCACATTAAATGCAACACAGAGATGCAGAGGCCGAGGCTTTGATTTAGATTAGAACAGAACAGACTCAGGATGCTGCTAAAAATGTAAAGGTTAGACAGTGATGAAATAATGAACCACTAACTGAGTCAGTTCACTTGCAGCTGTGTACTTTGTGTTTTAGTTCTGGCAGCTTGTTGGTAAAAAAGCTCTCTCTCTCTCTCTCTCTCTCTCTCCTGCAGCATTCTTCCCTTTATTCTCATCTTTATCAGTTGTTAACACGCTGCAGAGGGACTCCAAGTAAGCTGCCAGCATTAAACACACACACACACACACACAGGCGTCGTGAACTATCTGCACAAACGCACATGTAAATTATAGAGATGTTCTGTCCTGAAGGCAATTCACTAGCAGTCTGTGTAATATGTTATATATATATATACACACACACACAGGAACATTAAGGAACTTGCACAAAGTGAACTGTCTCCGTCTCTATTGCCTCTCATTTACCGTGACAGTGTTTACAGTGACCAACCACCACCTCTGTCCGAGGTGGTGGTCGGTCACTTTCTCCTACACTGGCGGAAACAACAACAAACAAAAAAACAACACACACACACACACACACACAGTAAAATGATGCAGGAGCTGCCATCTTAGATCCCCGAATCACTGGGATTCACCTCCAGCATTGAACAAACAGAACCATCAACAAAACATCACTGTCAATCTGGTTTTGGTGTCCGGAACAATGAATAGTTGATGACATCATGCAGCTGAATTGACTAATCATACCACACAACATTTTCTCTGTCCTACAGCCCGCTCTGTTTGGCTGCGTGACGAGATTACAGGGGAGGAACAGCAGCAGTCTGCAGTGCACACGAGACACCGGCTGTCTGCGAACTGAGGTAGCAGGTAATAACACACACAAGTTTCTATGTGCCTCCACAGAGACATTCAAGTTCAGCCCTGGACTGTATCAGGCAGCGCCGTCATTTAATTATGTGCCTGCAGTATTTGCAGTCCTTCACTTGTTGGTGTCGATATATGTGCGACTAACGTTTCGTTCAGTGCAACAGGGGAGGTGTTTTCACCGGAGATGTCCGGTGTCTGCTGTGTGTGCCCTCATGCTGTGTTCACTGTCACCTAGGAACATGCAGAACAAAACCCAGCAGTTTGTGAGTCCTCCGAGCGGTTTCTTCACGGTCCCCATGAGTAGTTAACATAAACAAACATCATAATTACCACCTGTAACTGTACATAACAATTTGGCTCGTGGCTCAACAGATCAAACATATCAGCTGACAAAACTCAAACTGATAATTATTGATCCTCATAGCAACTGTTGACGCACTTCAACCCCTCAGAGCAGAGAATACGCTCACGTGTAACGTTCGCACACACACCCATGTCTGAGTACACAGCATTAAACACACACAGCGCAGCGCAGCTCTTCACATTCGCAACAAGCTTCAACACCTCTCTGTGCCAACGACTTCACGAGGATTATCACACACAGATCTATGCATGTAACAGCAGCACCTTCACCTTCAAGAGGTGAGAAAAGTTATAGTTGGAGCACGGAAGACAAGGCAGACACACAAAGTCTCGGTCGGAATTTCACATTCCTTTTATAATACATATTCCTCCAATATCCCCGTCTTTCTGTTTCTTTTATGTTGAGGTGTGATTAGCTTTATTCTCATGATCTGTGCGCTCTGTACATGGAGCCAAAAATCCAATGTTTGTCTGGTTTCTTATCAAAGATTAATCACTGTTAAATCTTCAAATTAAAGGCTTTTCCGTTTAGGTTCACGTTCACACCTCCAAACCATTTTTTGTCATATGGGCGTAGTTTACACAAAACAGAACAAGCTGCTCCAGCTCATCGGCGTGCAGTGATGTCAAAATACTAAATGCAGGATGGTAAATAAAGGAATGCACACAGGTGTATATATCCAGAAATCTACAAATACCAATATCATCTATCCTGACATTTAACCAATCAATAGTTCCACAGTCCAGTCCTCAGTCCTGTCTGGTCAAGCTGCGATTACTGCACACTTCATTAGTGATACCCCCCGGCTTAGGGTTTTACTTCCTGCTGTAGCTGTATTATTCACTACGTTACATTGCATTTAGTCACTTTCCCAGCCCATGTCAGGGAGGAGCAGAGAGCAAAGAGGAAATGTTTGGTATGATATCAGCGTCAAAGAGGGGGGAAATGTTATTTTAGGAGCATATAAAGCTGCAGAAGAGTTTTATCTTCTACCTTTCTTTTTCGTATTGGGAGTGAGGCCGCTGAGCAAGTAGGATCAGGTGGTTGATTTCAGGTCTACCACTGAGGGTCTGCACTGAAAAGCTTTGCTTGGCCTCTTTTTTAGTGTTGTGTAGAAACAACCAGACGGCGTTTTTAGGCAGTGGGAGAGAGGGTCTCTAGACCTGGATTTGAGGCTCTCAATCTGATGCCGGCTGCCACGAGAAGCCAGTGCAGAGATATAACCTGTGGTGTGACATTTTTCTGGTGTTGCACATAAATCTGCACGCCTCCATATCGCCTCCATGATAGATGAAGAAGATGTGGTGAGCAAAGCTTAGCTTAGCCCCAGATAGATTCATAGCGGACTTTGTGGGCACAGTCACCGACAGTGCTGATGCGGTGTGGAAGGTCTGGCTGGCCGAGTTGGAGACATCTTTTAGAGAGAGAAATCCATCGAATGCTAACACAACACACAAACAGTGTGAGTGTAGGGAGAGATAGACTTTGATTCAGTTCATCCTTATTTAACAGTGCTGAGGAATTTGCTGTTGTTGAATGTTCGTCCTGCTGCTCAACCCTTCCTGTCTGTCACACACACAAACTCCCACATTCCCTCCCACTAAACACCTGCCAAACGCCACACATACACACAGCCATTATGTAAGCGGGTGTCAGGAGGACACTCTTGGATGGTACTGTTACAATCATCAATCCTGTTGACGCCTCCATGTCATCTGTTTGGATATTTCCAAAAAGCAGGTGCAGCAACGAGATGTCCCCACAGCAGTTGTGTCCAATGAGGGGGCAGACAACACCGGTCTTCTGGCACATTCACTGACCAGGGAAACAAAGATCTTAAAATGTGCTTTAATCCATGGACAAACTTCACCAGTTAGTTAACCGCTAACAGAGCCCCGAGCATCAGTACAGTTGCTATGGTTACCTGCACCTTCACACCGTTTACCACTGAAGAGGTCTGAAATTTGCATGTGTTGCACATTCTGCTGGTGTATGTGAAATGCAGAAAAACTACATTTAAATATGAACTGTATAAAATATAACATCTCGCTGATCAAAATGCTTAAAAAAAATCAAGCCTGCCGCATTAAAAAAAACACTGTGTTTAAACACGGTCCAAATCTGTCAACCAACTGAACCCTGGTTGAGTTACGCAGGTAAAGTATTTCCACCGAACAACAGATTCTGAACCTAGAACTCTGGTTTCCAGCTAAAACCAGCCACCACACGAATCCATGTAGTGAACGCACCAAACCAAATGGCACCAAAAAAGCTGATCGCTAATAGACACTGAAATAAAAAGAAGCATAATGGAGAACTTGTGTGCTGCCTCCAGGTTCTCTTTATCTGCAGCTCCTTCCAAAACAAGTCATTAGAAAAGCATAAATGTCCACAGTTTTTGATTTCAATAGTTACGTCTCTGCTGTTTGTGGCATATTGTGTGTGTGTCATTCATCATTTGCCTAGTGAAATAAAAGGTCATATTAATAATAAATTAACAAATAAAAGAGCTACACACACTGTTCACTTGGTTGAACTCTGTCCTACCAGCAGAGTTATAAAATAATGATAAAGGTCAACAGCTCTATTATAACCACAAACACCAAGTGTCCTCGGAGCTGGGAGCATCCATATCTTAAATATAGGACTGAGCATCTCATAGCTGCACTGCAGCCATTAATAATTGATGTGGACTTACATAAGAGGCAAAGTGTGTTCTGCTGGATCTGGTTCACAGGCAGGGATTCCGCCTGCAGAGGGGTTTCCACATTTCACTGAATTTTAAAAGCCTCCATCAGCACCGCGGTACCAGCGGGCGGGTGTTCAGTTCGTCTGTGAACGATACGTAACGGAGCTGCTACCAGAGCACGGGTCTCTGAGGGCGCCGTCACTGTAACAGAGCCCACACAAGGGTAGTAACTTTGTCAGCCATCACAGATTCTAGCACCCAACTTTATCATTCTAATGAGTTCAATTAGCCACAACAAATTTATGGTATTTTCAGATTTAATAAACCAGAATAAACATCCTTCCTATTCATATATGGTTTCAGCCGAGTTACCACAAAACGTACTTTTTCACAACACATGTCAATATTAGGGATTCAATTAATACCAATGCGTGAGCTGCTTATTCTGGATTAAGTGATAAAAATGTGTGCAGAGAACAGAGAAAGTAAAACTAAATTATAACATGACAGAGCCTGCAACAGCTGCATGACTGGTGGTTTTTGTTCTAAAGAGCAACTGCAGATTCTCTAGCTGAAAGTACAACATAAATTCAGGACTTTATGCAAATTAGCCTTGAATTCTGCTGTTCGTCTGTATAGTTGATTTGTGTAACATGATTTCTCAAAAAGGAGTCAATCGTGCTGCTAACAGTCCGATTGTTCCAATGCACTGCATTATCAGTCAAAATAAAACAAGTTGCACAAATGCTGTGCATTAACGTGATTTTAAAAGTAACTCAACACACTTCAAGGAATCCGTTTACCATTACCTCAGGGTTTTTTTTGCGTGAATAACTACAATGTGTAGTTTAAAAAGTGCATTCAAATTCACAAATGTACAGCTACGTGACACAAACTTTCAACAGTTAAACTGTCCGAACAGTTGAGCAGTGGAGAAGGAAACTGCTATTCTGTCCTTGAGTGACTTGGATCCCTTCGATCTGTAAATCAAACCTCCTGGAAGCCTGAATCACTGAGTTACACACTTGTACACAGCATCTTTGTTGGTGTAGCACCAACACAGACATTTATTATACACACATGTCGAGGTTGAATCAGATTTCATGGCACAGGAGTTCTAATGTCTACAGTGAGTAAAGTGCACACGTTTACAGCTTGCAGTGACGTGATTTTTCAGAGAAGCCTTTAAGCAGCTGAAGCACAGGATTTTCTCTCCTCTTACAATGAAGACAATTATCTGGGAGCAGAATCAGCACAATAAAGTAATACTGTTCTCACAATAAAAAGACATAGAATTCAGGAAGTCAAAACAGTTGGTTCAAAATCTCAGAGAGGGGACTTTTTGTAGAGCCGCCATTATGAAACTGACATTCAACAATTGCACAGGGAGAAAGCCATCAGCGAGGAGGGAAACCAGAAGCCACTTTATCCAAACATAAGAGCCTCCGTCACCCACAATCCACTGCAGCCACGCATCAAATCATACGCAGTCTAGTATGGACACGGATACAGCAACCATGACTAGACGTTTCAACAACCAGGAACACACAGAACGAAACGCCAGACCTCAAACATATCCTTTTTCTGCTAGTTTCTCTAAACACTTTCACAGCTTTACACTGAAAACTGAATCTGAGCATCTGTGACAAATAACAGACACGAGAGAGACACCCAAGATCACACAAAGCTTTCCTTGCCAAAGGCTTTGACTTATCTCTGCAAATAAGTCCCAAAGAAATATGAAATCTGTCCTTTGCCAGGCTGCTGCAAGAGCACGAACCTGCGGCAGGATATTAAGAGGGCGGACGCACTGTGTCAGCATCCGTCACTAGCTGTGGTCATCAGGAGCTCAGCAGCAGCTTCAGACACAAACGGAGCACTCATCTGTCTGCAGGTAAACCCGACTGTGTCCTCAGCAGGGAGGAGGTCGAGGCTGAGGTTAGAGAAATAATATTCATCAGAGTGAAAGCCGTGTTATTTTCAGGCATTATTTTTTGAGTTAATTGAACTGTGCAGAGCGGCTGGCATCATGCATGCATGGTTATTATCTCCACCTACCCATTATCCTGCACCAACATGTGGTGCACTTCACCTGGACAAGGCTGTCGTACGTGTAATCACAGAATTTCCATACAGACTCAACTTCCCTGTGGATAAACACGTGAAGAATCACAACACTGATTCCTCGTCACAATGCTGCTTTCTCTTCCCCACACTAATGTCGCTTTATTGCTTGAAACTCGACACATATTGCAGATTCTTACATCTCCTGCTACACCCTGACAGGAGCCAGGCAGCAGGTATTGCCTTGTGCAGCTCTGTGGTCGACACGCGTGTCGCACTTAGCAAAGCACAATGTGATGAAAACGTCAACAAAATCAGCCAATGCAAATCAGTTTCACCCCCCATCCTCCCCAAACACAACCTCTACATCGTTACGACCAAACATGAATCCAACTGTAAATATATTCTGTTTGCTAAACTCTGCTAGAGGAACCTTTAGAGCAAACTGTGAAACAAGCAGAAAAACTTCCTTACACAGTTGGTATTCCTCATTTTATCCAAAATACAACTATTTACAGCTACAATTTAACACAAGACCCACGAAAGCATTCAGTTTGTAGTGATGTAAAAAGAAGCAAAAACACACCACAGATCTTTGGCCAAAGATCCGACTCGTGGTTCCTGTCTGTCTTATTATCTCTAGGTAAGAAGCAACCACGACCTCTGCTAGCTTCAGCATTAACTCTCATGTGACGAGAGCAGAACGTAGCTGCAGATCAGATCTGGCCCATTAAATAATTATATCACAGGACAACCTCAGCACAAGCACTTCACAGAGAAAACCCCCCAAACACTCATTTAGGATGATGCAAATGTTAATACACCAGTCTCCCACACATTATTATAACCCATCACTAGTGGATGGTTGAACGCAGCGGGTCCACTTGGTTTTATAACATTGCGGTCAGGTCTCAGCACCTATGCAGATCCGGGATTGCTGCATTACCTTCTCTCTTACACTCAAGCACAGGTTTGCACAGTGAGCAGATGACATCTGTTTGCCTAAGTTCAACTTGCTGCTGATTTTCTGTGCAGGGAGCACAGCCCAGATCGCTGAGGGAAGCAGAAGGCGCAATGCCCTCGTTTGGAGGTCACAAGCTGAGGAGGAGTCACCATGAGCCAAGATGCGGGATCCCCCCTCTCCCCTCCCCGCCTCCTTCCTAACGCAATAAGAGAAGACACACCCAGGTAGAGAGGGGAGGAGGCGGTGGAGGAGGAGATGGATGAAATGGGAGAAGAGGAGGAAAATGAAGCAGAGCTGCTGCTTAACTCAACCGCCCATCTTAGCACATGACGTAAGGACGAGCTCAACGTCCCGATAATTGAAATAAAATTATCTCAGTGATTATCTGTATTCAAACCCTCGATTGTGACACAATTGGAGGCGAAAGGGCCATTTAAAATACGAGTGCTACATGTGTGTGTGTGTGTGTGTGTGTGTGTGTG
>JAUMTR010000022.1:19188446-19214909 GCA_032270685.1 Microctenopoma stevenorrisi
AAGAGAGAGAGGGGAGTGGTCAAGGTGAGGGAGGAACAAAAGACACATGAGGGCTGGAGAACACATGACACTGACACTGGTGTCTTAAGATAAGTTTATGAGACATCATCTTTGAGTGATAAATTAATGTTAGACACGGAATTATCAAAGTGACGTTGACACTGACAGCTTAGCTATGATGTGCAGAACTTTACAGCCAGGCGAAATGCATTTTAGAAACAGTTTTTATAACATCTTACAAACAGCTCAAAGAACTACTGAACTAGACACAATATCAGCACCAACACAACAACATTTTTGTTTCATATTTTCAAATATTTCTCTGCACTGTATTCTTTGAAGTATGAATGAGAATTTTTGCATTATTCTGATGTATTGAAATCATTTCGTCTTCCTTTACAAGAGTATATACAACAGAAAACATTTCAAATGAGTAAAGTGATTTGTAATTGCAACATTTGATGGTTTTCAGATTATTCTCTCTTATCAGCAAACATACATAAACTGTGACCAAAATCATTCTCTATTTACTGTATTTCTCTCCATTTTCATTTTCACCGTATGTAAGTATGCATCACACCAACCCATCAAAAGATTCCCTGAATGGAAAAACGTAATACTGATGATTCATCATGTTCCAAATCTCAGTTCACTGCTCACAGATGTTTATTTTGTAAAGGGTGCTGACTGATTACAGACATAGCTTTTGTAAGTAACTGATGCTCGTAAAGGATAAGATGATGCCCAAGAATACAGGAAAGGTGGTTAAAAAAAAGCAGAATTGTCCTTTAATGCTTTGTCATTATGTGTCTAACTTTTAAAATCACGTTTCCGCTCTAACTGGATCCTTTTGAAAGACCTCACATGTGAGAGCAAGAACCAATCAAAACTCTGATTAAGTCAGAAAATCCTCGATCGGCAGTCCTTCTGGAATCCAGGGAAGTTTTCTGGTGAAACATTTTTTCCAGCGGTAATGTTAATTATGAAATGGAGGATATGATTCAAATCCATCAGGCTTATGTAACGCTGTGACTTCCTGGGGTCAGAATCCACCTACACGGCTGCTATCTGACAACACACGGCATTTAGACAACTACTTGAGGTGGAAACATAAATCTCTCCATATATGCACTGACAAGGGTGACTGGATGTTGTATCCATGGCTACCTTCACACGTAATCTGTATTATTTTTATCACAAAGGCTTTTCTGTTTTTTCCTCCCGAGCCTCCTGCTAACATGATAGCAGTATACACATGGATTCAGTTCTAAGTGAAGAAACCAGCAGCACACAGAGAGGGCTTCATGATCAGCACAAACAGTCTGGAGTATGTGACTTTAACGGATGACAGAGAAATTATTTCCATACTTTATCCATTTGTAAACACACTTGAACGTAAGGCTTTGTTCACGTTTAAGATGTTTCTTTTCAATGAGCACTGGACCACTTTTGTACAGGAAATGCGAGTCACCTGTCGCCATCAGTCAGTGTTTGCACCTCAAGAGTCCAAAGAAAATCAACATGGAGGACAGCGATGGGGATCAATGGAGGGTTTAGGAATGTGTTGGACCTTTCTGAAGAGGCTGCTGTAATCTGAGGAAATTATGCGATTTTACAGTGGCACAAATGACAAATCAGTAAAGTCGATGCATTTTACTTCTTGAGTGAGTGTTTTACTGAGGCTGAGCCAAAATAGAGGGTTCTTCAGCTAGATGGATGAGCAGAGAAGAGCGAGTACTGTGGGCATGAGCAAGCAACAGAGTCAAAAAGTTAAGTCATGCAGTTACTAGTTTGGTTGAGGATGAAGCATCATCAACCCTAGAAGAAAGCAGATGATGGATTTCACAATAAAGACATGAAGAATAAGTGTAATATATGTGAGCACAGTATAGCTGCAGAGCTAAAGATCTTTGCCCCACAGTAAAACGTTTGCTCACGCTCAGTGGCCAAGCGATCGTGGGACAGAATCTGAGCACATTTATTACCCTTATTGTGATGAAGAATGGTGCCTTACCATGTTACTTCACGCAGTACAAGATGTGCCATGGTAAGTAATGGTAGAAATATTTATACCACCATGTACAAATAATGTACTATAGTATTGGTCATACTACAATTAAACGCATTAATCAATATAAGGATTAAACGTAGTTGTCTGGTTACTGCTGCTCTAATGGCGTTTAGTTATCAAGTATTAGTATTTAGTATACTGTAGTACTGACCAAACATTTGTTTTTACAAATTATATAAAGCTTATAAAATTATAAATTTAAATGTATTTTACACTTTACATAAGTGATGATACTGGTGCTTAACCAGACAAATTATTATTTTACCCAACAGTTTGTTCCTATGAGTTCTAACTATTAGAACTTCTGATAGAAACATGTGCTCTGGGTCCAATTCTGGTCAAACAGTCTCTGACGTGGTAGCAACCCCAAATCTCCAGACTTATTTGACAGTTCTAAAGATCACTGTTCTTACTGGGACCTTATTCTAATAAATGTGGCACAAAGAACTCTGTATTAACACAGCTTCTCTGAGCTCACTGTGGGCTTTTCAATGATTTTCACATAACTATGAGAGATTCCAGTACATGCTGTATAATCTCAATCCTCAAACGTTCCCAAAGTTGATGAAGAACTTCAGCCCTTTAACAGCTGAGGTGAAAGGTCAGGGAAGAATCCATACAAGTCAATGCTGTCTCAGATTAAACATTGATTCCTGTCACCTGCTCCGGGCCATCATCCTCAGCACTGTGATTCCTGCATCCAGCTGCTATCTGATGGACACCCGTGCAGAGGAGTCCCCCACATTGTGCACCACAGTGGTGCTTCCCTCCTAGCCCGGAGCTCTGCTGACGTCAAGTCAAATCCTGTCATTACTGCTGCCCGGAGGGGAGGGCTGCTCAGTGATACCATTAACTTTTTATTAGCAGTTCCAGCTTTCAGCTCAAGCCTTTTTTTTACAGAAACCCCACCATGCCAGTGAGGAGGTGGCCTATTTACAACTTAAAGGAGCCATAGGATCCTTTTTGTGTACAGACGTCACATATACACTTAAAGGTGGGAGCAGCTTTATGCTGACTTGCTGTGAAACACACAGCTTTACTTTTACCTCAGACTTTTAAGATTTTTGTTCTGTTTGATATCAAGCTTTGTGTCCACAACTGGCCATTCGCTGTGGGTTCCTACTCGTCAACCCACTAAGAAAGCCTCCCACCCACTCATGTTACCTGCCTTGCATGGCTAGCGCACATTAGCCATTCAAAGGATATTCTCAATTCCAGACGAGATTTCACCTAAAGAAGCATTACAACATGTCTTTGCACTTTGAACTCAAACTGAACCTGTCCTTTGCACATTTAAGAAATTGTTTGTGACTCCATGTGGAAGAGGGAGCATTACAGAGCTGCTCTGGAGTCAGAGAAAGACTAAGGGGCCTGCTGAGGCATAATGATACAATAATAATATATTACCACATAACCTTAGGTTTCTGCCTTCATCTGATCACTTACATACACATACATGAATTCTCCAGCATACTTTTTATCGGGTGCTGTTCTTGAAGGTAATACTGTGGTTGAATACTTGGGACACTTAATATCTGCTGATTTGATGGATGATGTTGACATTTACAGACAGTGCTAATATGCTGATACGTAGGTTTGGTATGTGCTCTGTACCTGTGAAAACAACACTTTTTAAAGCATATTGTACCCCTATGTACACTGCCCATCCATGGACGCGCTGGAAATTGACTCTTGCATACAACGATGGAATGAGGATGATGCTTAAAATGCCAAGATGGTTTAATGTTCGTTAGTGTTGGTGTGCCCACAAGTAATGCTGCACTATGGAACCTCAAGTACAGTTGTATGTGCAGGTAAATGAACTCAAAAAACAGTATAATCTTGTTGTTGACAAACCTGTGTGGAACCACTTTAGCCTTTTTGAAAGTCTGTGAGATTGTTTTATTCTTATGTAGCTATTTATTTATTTATTTGGGGTTATTGTTTGGGCTCTTGTCTTTTTTACTATGGTCCTATTTGTGTGAATTCTGTAAATTAAAATTGAATTGATTATTGTTATGCCATGTTTTAAGATGTGTACAGTCGATGCAGCAACAGAGAAGCAAATCCATTTATCATTTGACTCTCATTACCAACAAATATTACATCCATTCAATTAGGCTTCTCAGACTTGACAAAATTATTATGTTAAGCAATTATAGCATCAATTTGTGTTGTCTCACCCAAAAAGGACAGTTAATTAACACCATCAAGTCTATTTACCCGTCTGTGCATCTAAGTCCAGGCAGACTCTACTGCAACCAGCTAGTTAGTTGACTCATAGCATTGTGTTGGGTGGAGAACTGGTGGAGGGCTCCACCTACTTCTGTGCTGTCTTTCACAACACCGTTCTTCTGGACTGGAAAAAAGGATTTATTGCTGAAATGCTTTTACTGTAGCTCTCTTCTGGAGATCAGCTTCCTGTTATTTGAGTCAGTTATTTGCACTGCTCATTTCTACTGGCGGCTAAGTTTAATCAATCTGGGACATCTCTTATTTCAGGACGGTGCCAATGATGTTAAGGACAACACTAATTTAGCCTTGCCTTGCCAGGGACTGAATCAGCAACCTTCTAGTCGCAAGCTCAGGCATCTCATGTTCAGGTCACCCCGGTACCAAAGTTAATTGAATGAACTGTGCAACTGGTGAAGTTGCACAGCTACTGCAGAACGTGCCTGTTAAGCACCAGACCCACACTACAGGATATCTTCCACACTAGTACCACACCAGCTCTAACGGGATAGACACGCCAATCGACATCAAAGAACAACAGAAACAAAGGCTGACTGCATCGCCTCACATTGCCCCCACCTGAACACCCCACCAAAAACTACAGCAATGTCCAGGTAGCAAGCAGGTTCTGCACCTGTGTGGAATGAAATACTGCTCTGTACCTTCTCTAAGCAGCCAATTAGAAAGGTCTCTGATGACTGATAACATGCTGAATATGCTGAACAGCCACAACAAAAAACACAGACAGTTTAGCTGAAGGCTGACTTCAGGCCTGACATGTCATGAGCCTATAACAACAAAAGCCAAACGTTATACTGGTACCATGGAATTACCTACATTAGTCAACTGTAAGGACTTTAGCTAGGTGTACTGTTGCATTTTTTATTTCACCCCTGAAAAAGGTTTTGGCAAACCACAGATGCTTTGACTCCTTATTGATGTGTGTCCCTGTTGGGTGTGATTACAGGTAAAACAAGGGACACCAGTGAAATGCATGTCTGCATGATGGAACCCGGACACTGAGCTAACAGCACGTTTCATTGTTGGATTAACAGAACGCCTTCTGATAAAGGTGCATTTACATATACAAGAAAGATTTTCTTTGTCACCGTAAACAGCTGAAACATTATGTTCCTACCCGCTGACCAGAAATGTGAGCAAATTAAATAGAACGCTGCTGCTTGGTCTTGAACTTGATGTGCACTCAGTTCTTGTGCTAAATATTCACACAGATTTCTCCTCTGAATTCTGGTTTGATGTTATAAATAGTACTTTAAACACTCTCGCAGACAGACGCAGTTTGATGGTTCTTTGCTCAGACTGACCATTACACTGAGGAATCGCATGAGCTTTATGAAAGATGAAAGAAAACTAATAAGAAGATAAAATTTCCCTCCTACTTAAGCGTCTTGTCCTCAACTATTAAGCCTCAGTGTCAAACTTGACGGCAGGTTCAACTATACACTATATTGAATATTGGTTATTCCCATCAGCTTGTAGACCAGGAGTCCCCAGGAGGAAATTCCATTGTTGGACCAGCTGCAACACAAAAACCACATTTTCTATTCTGCTGCAGACCTCAAGCACTGGTCCGGTAACGGCTGCTGGAGGTTTTGTTGACGTGTATGTGGATTTGATCCTCCTGATGCTCTGCAATGAGGCAGCAAAACATCAACAAAGCCAGCCTGTTCTCAGCTTCTCCACCAGAAGAAGTGTGAAATGGCAGGTTGTAATAGTCTGCGGATGTGTGTGTGTGTGTGTGCGTGCGTGTGTTTGTGTGGGCAGGCTTTGGCCTTTTCCCCTCCTCTCCCACGTCCTCCAGCTCTGCCGCAGCATTAGCATGCAAACAGCAGATGCAGCGCTGCACCCCATCGCTCACTTCAAACACCAGCACAACCTCAGCTCCCACACACACACACACACACACACACACACACACACAGCGCCACACTATGACCATGTAGTACAGTTTGTATATCACAACAGCACACAAAATAGGACTTTGTACATGTCAACGAGGTGAATTCATTTGATATTTAACCCACGCAATAAGTGACACACACACACACACACACATACATTTAACAACCCACACAGTCTGAACACTGCACGGATGCACACACACCTGAACACACACACACACACCTGAACACACACACACACTGGCTGTTTCTCTGAACAACCAGTTCATCTGTTCAGTATATTTTCTTGTTTCTTCACTTTTATTTCCAAAGGAAACATTCGAACAGACAACCTCTGCATCGCCTCTTTTCACCCTCTGTCTTTAATGCTCCCTTTAGGTTTAGGTCTTTTTAAAGTCCTTCTCCTAAAAGGTCTGAGCTGCCTTCCGCTTCCAAACCTTGTTCACGGTATTCCATGTTCCAAAATCATTGTTGATGCTCTGCTAAGTGAGTCAATGATGAATTTACACAAAGAAATCAGAATGAGATGAGCATTCATGATGAAGACGTCACATTTCTCTTCCATTTTCCTGAGGTAAATACTGGTATTCACACCTCTTTGTCACATAATATTGTGTTGGTATTTATGCATAAACTCTTCAAATGTTAACCACACGTTGTTTTTATATTTGTCTCTACAGGAGTATCTGTGATAATTGACCTGCGTGGCCCAGTTTGTTTTTAGGAGCTACAGAGATAATGTGTTTGCAGAAATATGCCGAACACATCGGTGCAACAACAGTGCAACAACATTTACCTCGTGTATTTTAAAATAAGACATGTAACATGTCACGTAATCATTTTTAGTGAACACAATGTGGTTGGGAATCAAAGTAACTTTTACATTTCTTTCCCCTGAAAGCACCTGACTGGTTTAGAGTCACCTTTTCATTTAGTTCTAGGAACTGTTCCTTAGAGGTGGTGGAAACAAAAGCATAATGATAACAGCTATGTGGTACGTTGTGGGTCATTACGTTCCTGCTTAGGATAAATAACTAATAGAATAATATTCTTTCTGCCTGTCGAGTGTGGACAGACTCACTGCTGCAGCGTGGTCAATGGACAATGTACTAGAAAGTGTGTAAGCCCTGCTGGAGCAGTCATCCATTCAATCCACGTTTCCTCTGACCTCTGCTATTGTCCCCAGCAGTAGAAAGGACAAGAGGACAAATTTAAACACACTCGTCTGCTAAACCTGCTAAATCTTGCATATCGTCGTAGGCCATCAAGCGCCTCTGAAGACTAGTAATAACGAGAACGAGACATAATGAGAGCCAGTTCAACACAAAGCAGTTTTCAGACAGCATCATATACAATCCATAGAATCACATGTAAGACGCCTCAGGGCTGATCTCAGTACAGATGTTGATTTCTCATTACACACATTTTTTACATGTTTGGGAGGGTTGGTGGAAACAAGGGCAGAGTGCATTAATTAGCAGGCATGTTCAGATGGAAGCTGCTCTCTTAATGAAATAATGTTCAGAGCTGCAGATAAGTCAGGGGTCAGTAAAGTGAGTGTTGTTGATGAGCTTTACTGTGCTTTCACATGAGTTCCATCAGTATATGCTCATACTGATTATTACCATAACAACATCATTAATGTAATAAGGTTTTGGCCGACTTCACTCGCTGACATTACAGAAACAATCTGCCCTTGTGTTCCTTCTGTAAGCAACAAAGATGCACAGACGTCAAAGGGACATTTTCTGTGGAAAAAAAGCCTGTGGTCTCAATATTACTCATCATTAAATAGTAGAGTAAGCAGGTTAAGGTTAGCAGATAATTCTAAATCTACATCTACAGTGGATAAACCGTTCAACATCTTACCTTCCTAAATTTGACCAAATTAAAAAGGAACAACATGTGGGTGAGCATTTTTCTGAAAAAGAAAAAAAAAACATTTAACAGTGTTAAATAAATCAGGCTAAATGATGGTGGGTATTATGGTCAGTGAGCACGTCTGTGGCTCAGTGACAGCACGTACACAGCAGACATTTCACTGCTACACACTAAAACATCAATTCTATATGTTGTTGTCAACAGCTGGCAGTAAGTGAACTTGGAGTCAAACTGTTTCCATGGCAACACAATCCATTAAAACGCCATATAGTTACAGACCAGCAGCATTTAAACTGAAACGCTTTTGATTTTATGTGTAAAAATGTTTGATTCAAGACAGAAACTTAACTGTTCACCCCACGACAGCTCTGTTAGCATTTAGCTAGATCTCTGTGAGTACGACGACAATCTGCAGATTATATAATTATTCATTTGAAATTGGTTATATTGTGCTGCTTACATACTGCACATGTTTATGTGAAAGAAGTGTGATTATTCAACATGTAGCTCACTGAGGCAGCAGATAAGAAATACTGTTTCCTACACACACACACACACACACTTCAGTTATACAGAGTGTATTTGTGTGTGTGTGCGCGTGCATTTGAATCAGATGTCACTGTGCCACCTAAATCATGTAGGCGCTGCAGCAGAGTGTCAGATATCGACGCCATGGCAACAACACAAAGCTGTGCGGTTACATAAAGATGATCAGAGTTTCAGAGAGAAAACACAAACTGATCAAAGACAGACGAAGACTCACCTGAGGAGCTGCTGCCCTCATTTGATCTAAACTAATCCTAGGTGAACTGGTCTCACGTCACACCCCGTTCAATGCCCCATGTGCCTAGAGAATCGACTGTGAATTCAAAAGTTCCAGTGCATCCAAGGAGAATTAAACATCTGATCAGCTTTCTGGTTTGTATTTCTGTTTCTGAAGCAGCTGGCCTCTTCAGCACAGACTGTTTTTGGTGTGGGGACCTGCTAAAGCATCTCTACAGTGAACCAGTACCAGTGTTTTATATTTAGTCGCCATGATTACTGTAGCCTCAGACCTGCTGCATTTTTCATTTTGCTGTCTTTCATATGTGAAGACTGCTTTTGGGAGAGGTTTTATTTTAAGCTGTGCCTTCCATTCAGTGAAATAATAATATATTCACACTGATGTACTCAACAATATGCTCAATATTAAAAAAATGACTTGCTTCAAGCATGAGACAGGACAGGACCACATTTCTATGCTACTGAAAACAGAATTCAGGGCACTTGTCCTTAGACAGTTGCTGCAGGAGGACATGTACAGTGTCGGTTATTCAGGAATACTGCACTAAAGCTGTTTAGTCATTTGGGTTGTTTAAAGGACCCGAAAATTCTGAAGACATTTTGCAGGAATATGTTGGAATTTGACAAACACAGACAAGTGCCTGTGACATATGGAAATGAAATCACAATCATATGTTTGTCCCTGATGCATTGTGACAATAACAAATGGGTTGACACACTTTTGGTCCAAACTTCCCTCAATCACCCAAATTCCCCTCTATCTTTAGAACAGAACTGTTTGTCAGGTTCTCATTCACAGACTGTGTCCCCTCAGTGTAATGAGCCGTACACACAAACAGTGATGGGGCTTAATCACTGCTGAAAATTTTAATTAAATGTTAGACAACATCCAAAAATATGACCCAGCATGACTCAATGTGTTGTACAGTTTCTGGGCTGTGACCCAAACAAAAAGAGCTCGGCCGTTTTAACTGATTACTTATTCTATTTTATCTATTGTCCAAAATAACAACAAATGTTGATTTTGATTCTCCAGCCTGTTCAGTTCAAAATTGAACTGAGTAAATACTCGTTTTTTTTCACAAATCATAAAAGAAAATACACATCAGAAAAAATGAAACACAATACATAAATGAATAGTTTGTTCAATTGGGTTTCCTTTAATTACAGTTAAAAATTGGATCACGTTTCATTGTATTTATGGAGGACTAGAGGGTTTCAGACTGTAAAATATGACTTTATGTGTTGTTTGTAACAGCAGAGAAAGGACAACAGATACATCCAGGTGCAATAAGGGCAGAAATAGGTTTCACTTACCTGCCTGGTCGAGTGTGACCTACGAGGGCTGAAGGATTCATACACGTATAATACGCTGTTGAAGTGTGTTCATTCATAAAATCTACTTATACAAGGTTATAATTTCTCCGTTTTTTTTTTTGTTAAAATGGAAAGATGGTGCTGTGCCTCATGCCACCTAGTAAAGGGATCAGTAAGTGTAGATAATATATTTTTTCAGGTTCAGGCGTGCCATCCATCTATGACAGCTTTGTTGATAATCAATATTTAATTTTAAGGTAGATACTTTCAGATACTTTTGTGCTAATGCTAATGTAATGTGAACTACCAAAAGATGTGATACACCAATTTTTTTCTTCTGCTGTCACTTTATCATCGCAGGTATCGCAGGAGTGACCAGGTAACAAATGCTTCAGTGTTTTGACTGGTGTCAGATGGCTCCACTTTCTCCTGGAACACTGCATGTATATTTCTTTACAATCTTATGCACTCACCTGTTTTCAAGGAAGTATTCATGAATACTTTCTAAACAGACCCTGGGAGCTGGCCTGATTATGCTGTTTGGTTGTTTATGAACAACATTTTGCCTGGCAGTCTCTGCAGCCTCTCGCTTTTTACCATCTCAGGAGTCCGCAGCCGTCCGGATGATGCCTCATCCCCCGGAGCTGAAACAGACGCCTCCTTTTCTCCAACAGAGCCCACTGAAGGAGAATTTATCAAAGCTCTGCTCAAAAATAATAAATTAAAAAATATATATATTGTTTGTTTTGCCGCTGGGACTTTGCTCCAGCTGTATAACAGCATGTGCATATGAATAACTCTGTTCTCCGATCTTAACATGTTATATTCCTTCCAATTTGTCCTTGATGCAGAGGAGGAGAGTGTGAAAGCATTCATACTAGGCAGGTTTTTGTAAAGCAGTGCTGTAGTCAAGACCGGTCATACGAGAGTCAAATAATAGGACTCAAAATACCAAAGAGTGACACATACAAGTCCGCCTAACCTATCGACTGTCTTTATTGTCCTTCCACAAGGTCCGATGTGGCAAATGGTTGTTTGTGATAGTGTAACGTGTGGTGTAGGGTAATGCTTTTATTTTGTAATTTGCCACAGAACACAAAATTGATTCTGAAAATAAAATAATCAAATTAACTACGTGACAAGTCATTTCCAAAAAACCAGAGAGACTGAAGACGAGACACAAATGAACAAGAGAAGAAATAGAATGAGATTGAGAACAAAAACACCCACCGAGGGGGGACACAGACTGGGAACAAACCACAAAAGAGACAGGAGACCAGAAGAGAGCATGACCAGGGCTGACAAGCAACACACGGGAAGGTAAGTAGTTGCAGGAGAAAACATCACAAGGAACAGACAATATGGCAATAATGGACTAGTGAAACAAGAATATAAAGGAGTGTAACCAATGAGTAAGGTGAGGACAGCTGGGTAAGTGAGTGGGAGCCGCAAGCAAACAGGTGAGTTAAAACAGCTGAGGTGATTACTGTGAGAGTGACTGGGAGATGAGGTCAGGTGGTCAAAGAACCAAACAGACACCTATAAAAGGCTGTAAACATGTCCAAGTAACCAAGTCCTAATTTAACATCACCAACTATTTGGTTGAAGCCAAATTACCTTTTGGTAATCAAAGGCCCAGAAGTATTGGAAAGCTAGTCTCAGTACTGGGACCTTGCTGTGAGCCTGTGAGGCAGCTGTAGTTTCTCCAGCAGCTAGCTTAGGGTATCTGTGTGCTGGAGGAGTGGCACAACAGAAGCATATCCCGTACATGCATTGATTGACAGTAGTAAGCTCCCACCGCTGGTTTTGGCCTTCTCTAATTAAAATGCGCACTGCTGCTGCCAGCGCCTCTCCACAATAAGGTACTGTATTTCAATTGGAGAAGATTAGGAAACAATTATTGTTCTGTTGTTCTGTAGAGTCAACGCTGCACGTCTTACCACAAGCATTTCCTCTGCAATGCAGCTGTAGACCAGAAGAAGACTTTATAATTTGAATGTAAACTGACCCCCAGAAACAGTAAGAGAAAACAGCTGAAATCAATAAAAAAAAGAAGGTATTCAGGGTTCATGGTTGACTCTGTGACCTTTGATGACCTTTGGTGAATATGTTGCTGAGTGTGGGTGATTATGCTGTTCCGATCGATAACGCCCACCAGTCCCATCTCCAGCCCGAGGAGCTGACAGAAGAGTGAGGCTTAGAGAAAGCTTATCTGCACTCTTCAGCAACTCGGAAGTTTGTCAAGAGTCTGACAGTATCTGTGTGTGTGTGTGTGTGTGTGTGTGTGTGCGCGTGTTTTCTAGACTAAATACTATTCAGTTTCCACTTTATAAAGGTCTCATTCAAACAAACCAGGCAATGAGTCAGGTAAAGCAACAGCACTATCAGTCTGAAGTCCTGCTAGTGCCCCCTGAAGGCAGCTATGTTTATTACCACACTATTTGCAGAATTGGGGACTAAATTGAGTCCAAATCTGTTTCTACTCAGTTTAGGTTTGTGAGTCATTAGTGGATAAGTATGGACCCGAACATACACGGTATCAGGTGCTTCACTGTACCAGCTGGATTAGGTACTGTTTCTGGAAAACTTTCATACATGATGGTGTGCCACATGAGTCACTACTTGGCCCATTAATATTCACACACAAGAGTATTTGTCCCAAATATTCTGTTGAGTGGTAGCTGCGGTTTCACACACAATTAATCCAAATTGCAATACTGAAGGCAATGCTATTTAAATTAATAGTACATGAACTGAAGCAACAATCTACTTTCTCTTGAAGTGCACAGGATGACTAACGTGAGACTGGCTGCTCAGTTTTGCTAACCTAAAAAACAACGTATTGTAGCGTATGATCCCCAGGTTACGCACTTTAAACAGCCTCTCTCAGCCATCACATCACCGACAGGGTTGCCATTTCTGACACAACACCTGTTTTCTCTTGGGTCCAATATGACGTTTGCAAACAGCTTTTCAGTTCAGCCTACTCGTCAACATAGGGGCATATCTACACGGGGTCAAGAGGAGGCAACTGCCCTACTGCTGTAGAGCCTTGTGTGTAAAGACAAAAAGTTCTATATCCATCAAAGTCTTAAGCTGTGTTATAATCATTGCAAAATGGTTTTCTAATGATCAGTTATTCTCTTCATTTTATAAACTTCCATTAGCAAATATAACATGCTACTGGAAGACAATACTAATGTCTGATGAGTATAGGCCTCTTCATTATTAATATTTACAATGTCTACACTTTCATTTCTGTATGTGTCTAAACCTTTCACTTTACACTGTGCATACAAATAACCCCGTTATCAATGTAATGTATTAAAGTAAAAAGTTTTCAGATGTTATTTACAGTATGTGCAGACAGATGTACACAACCAAATAAAACAAAACACAGAGCATCGTCAGCCTTTGTTGACACAGTAACCTGTGCTCTGCCGAGCAATGATGCAGGTCTCAGGATGTCTGCATCATTAACAGCATAAGAAATGCTCTCACATCCTTCGCTCTATGCAGGGAGCTTCATAACAGTGAATTAGTGATGAATCAATCATCAGTCACAGCCTTATTTCAAAGTTGAGCTATGATAATGAAGATACAGAAAAACATATATCTATGACATAAACAACACCCCCATCATTTTGATAAATCATCTTTTTGGATGAGATAAAGAGGAGTAGTTTGCACCGTAACAGGGATGCAGCTAAAACATTTAGCTAATCATAATAATGCTTTCCAACCCCACTGCTCCTTCACTGCACGTGGGTCGAGCCCACACCCTACAAGGGCGTTTACTCATACTTTGTCTGTGTGCTATACACGTCAGACAGAATAATAATCATAATTGAGGTTTGTGTAGGACCAGTAACTTTATAAGGTGCTCTCTACTGTTGTTAATCAAAAACTCAAATATAAAATTCACAAATTTAATGTTCTTACACTTTTTACACATCAGTTTCCCACTGAAACCTTTTAAGAAAGTCAACACCACCCAAACTACCAAGTCCAAGAGCCCAATGTCTTCAGTGGGAACTGCAGCCACTTGACCACAGCTGCTCCTACTGTTCTATTTGTCTTTATTTCCTTCCCCGCATTGCCTTAAATATTTGACAGGACAGGTCAGTGACGTGATGGAGCTGTGAGCTGCTTCATCACACTCACAGGAATATGACAAAGGTGTTGATGGGTTGCATATCAGACAGCCTTCGACTTCTGTCGAGCTCTGCAGCCCTGAGCAGCATGCTGAAAGACTAACACGAGTTGACTCAGCATCTTCTTACATTCAGCAGCCGAAAACAGCAACACGTCACGCTAGACGACTTACATGCAGTGAAGGATGACCTCAAGTCCATCTTTTCATGCTCAGGTCTCACGGAGGCAGCTGATCCACATCCTGCCACTCTACATCTAATCTTCTTTATGAACCATACTGGTTTTCATTCAGGTTTGTGTCAACGGCTTCCCGCAGAGGCCCATGCAGCATTTGACAGAATAAAAGGATGTTGACTGGTAAACGTGAAAACATATATGAGCTAAATGTGATAAATCTTGTACGCACATACTGCAGCGGTAAAAAAGAAAGTTACAGGAAAAACCTATTACTAAAGGTGCATGAATAGAAAGCAAAGCTCATTTTCAAACTGGCCACTGGACCATGCATATTTATTCACCACTGTAGCTACTGTACAGATGTTAGCTATAAGCAAGATTGCAATTAACATATGTGTGGGAGTGAATGTTTGAGCCATTGAATTTGCTTCATCTCTTTTTCCTCTAATCTCTACTTAAAACATTATCAGCGAGGTCACGTTTCCTGACAAACATCTATGTAATCCTTCGCACTCACTTTACATGCAACACACAACTGTTAAAATGTGCCCCGTTACAAAGTTGTTAAGATTTATTAGAACATTTTAAACAGTCATTTAATGTCCACTTTCTGTCAGGTTCTTTAGCACTCTTTGTTACGGTCGTTCAGCTGCAACCCTGCAGCCTGGTTGCTGTCAGGTATCAGAGCCTGAACAGAGACGGACCCAAGAGGGGTTAAATGGGCAGCGAGGCTAGGCTGGGTGGGGACAGGGAGAACTAAGAGGGAGGTGAGGAGTAAAGGTGAAAACCAAAACCAAACCTACTGACAGAAGAAGAGGAGCCAAGGAGGTGAACAGGAAGCACACATGAAGATGAGGGGAGAGACTGACAGGAAACGCACAATGTCTAATAAGGAGATGCCTGGGAATGATTAGCGAGGGGAGGGCGTGACCAAAGTGGCAGAAAACCAGGAAGGCAGGCCAGGGTGTGAAGCTGACAGCTGGGGCATGACCGCCGCTGGTCTGACTGTCGCTGTGATTAAAATGTCACTGTTGGCTCTAATCGGAATCAGTTAATGAGTAAAAATAGGCGAGCTGGTTATGTATTAATCTGGTTACAATGTATTTATTTCTGAGAAGGGGAATGAGTTCAGCACCATACAGCCTTGTTGCTTGTCCTGAGTAACGCTACTATTGACTCTCTGTGCAGAAGAGCGCTGCCTCTTCCATCTTGTGTCCAGTTTCCCACTCCGTCTGCCATGTGGGTTTTCAGTGACCTGCTCCTACGCTCATGGGAAATGAGAACTCGCGCTTAGGCCTGCTCTTTTCATACGTTTGGCTCAATGGCGTGTGTGAGGCCGTGTGCAGACCGTTGCAACAACAACAAACGCAGTCTTGCCAGAATAACAACAGAAGGCCTGTATGTAACTCAGAGACGTGAAATGGACAAGAACACGTCTTGTCCCATTTTTCTCCTAATTTTATTCGTTCATTGCAGCTTTAAAGAACAATTAAATGTTCTTTATCTGCTTAACTCTTCACATCTGGCTCTTTGGAGCATTCTTCAGTGTGATTAGCTGATTTCTCTAATCCTCTTTCCTGACATTAAGATGTTAGATTACTGCAGAAAGAAGAAACACACTGAATTTCACATTATTACACCCATTTATCTCGCATTAAACAAAACTGTGGGATTCGACAACAGCACGAAGCCTCTGCAGTGTGTGCAGCCAGTGGTCCTGACACCGGCTCCGGGTGTTTGTGTGTGTCTGACAGTGTGTGCGTACACACAGAGTAGTACATTTCGTACTCTGTGGCACGCTCCGGTGCTACACCACAACACACACATATATCCACTCCCCATCACTGGGTCGACAGTCCCATTGGAAATCCATGCAGCTGAAGCCTCTTCCCCCCATGACTGCCTGCTCATTGATTAGCTGTCAGGGAGAGAGAGAGAGAGGGAGGAGAGCGAGAGAGCACGAGCTGACAGGATGGAAGCAGAAAGCAGATTGAGAATGAGGAAGAGGAGCGAGACTGAGAGTGAAGCTGGGAGACAGTGTGAATGACAAGGAGGGCGTGAAGCAAGACGAGAGTAAGAAGCCAGCAGGGGAAACCCGAACGTGAACCTCGAGAGTCGCACGTTGTCTCTGCCACAGGTCGAGTTTCCAATCAAGGGCAGATAAACTTCTGGAAAGTCTGGAAAACAAAACTAAGGCCTGTTTGCTTGCTGTTTGTGTTGTTTGTGTCGAAGTTATTAGCGGTTATTGAGAGAAACTAGGTCTCCAGTCAGAGGTTGTTTGACAATGACAGAAGATCAATGTCAACAAGATGATATAATTAAAAGATCATGTTGACTGTTTGTGGTTTGATTGTGTCCAATACTTTATAAAAATAATACAAATGTTATAAAATATCACTTTTATGTGTCTGTTAACACACTTTGGAGCAAATGCATAAATTCTGTGAAGAACTAAACCTGTTTAATATACAAAGACCGAAACTTGCACGTACGCTGCACTTGTGTCAGATTTATACAGCAAGAAATATAAAATAAACACCACCGGCCTAAAAGAGACATTAAACAACCACAAATGAGCTCATTGCACCCGTTTTAGTGATGCTGTAGTTGTTTTCAGGTTTTCTTTTGGTTGTTTTTAGCTTCTTTTCAATAGTTTGGTGTCTGTTTGTGCTTTTTGTGTCTATTTCTGGGTATTTTTCAAATGTTTTTGTCTGCTTTTGGTTGTTGTCAATTGTTTTGATCATCTTTCTAATGATCATTTTGCATCTGTTCATTGTATTTACAGTATCTTTCTCTATTCTATCAATAGATGTGTCTCCTATGGGGCACTTTGTATTTCAGACAAGAAATATTGTAAACACTGGATTAATTTAATGGATAGATTCAATCATACATTCAGAAATATCCATCATAAAATGGAACAGATGGATGGATCATTTATAGTCGACAGATTCATATATCAATATATGAACAAAGATCGATCAGAGGGATCCATCAATAAATGAATGGATAGGGTTGGTTGGATGGGTGAATAACATGCATACATGGATAAAAATGGAGGGTTAGATTCATAAACTGATAAAAGAATGGATGAAAGAAAAGGAAAAGTTCTTTATAAAAACCAGTTAAAACATTACATGGTTACAAATCAGCCAAATGTGCTGAAAAAAAAGTGTGTCTACGTTTTTCTTTTATTTTTTTGTTGAGTTCATGGATCTTCACACTTCTCAGCAGAAACGTACGGTGCAGAGACAAAGCGAGCCGCTCAGTGCTTGAGGATGAAGAGGGAATGTAAATGTCAAATGTTAATGAGATTAGAAACGGCAGAGGAAGAGTTGAAAAGAGGAGGTGAAGCGACGGGACGTGGGGCTACAGCTTCCCTCTGATATAGCCCAACTGTCATATCTGAGCTTTAATGATTCTCTCTGGATGAAGGAAAGAGAGACTAAAGAGAGATCAAGGGATGTGAGGGTGTGAGGAAGGAGGGAGGAGTGGAGGGGCATGGAAAAGAAAGAAAAAGTAGTAAGAAAAGACAAGTGCCCTTCCAGACATACTTTTTCCGTGTGCCATCATCCCCTAATGGCTGCAGATGTATTCAAGTTAAAAGTTTGGTTTAAAACTCTTTGGTTCACGCTACTGTGAAGCAGGAGGTTGCATCACTGGAGATAATTTAATGGCCGCTAATGAAGCCCACATTTTAATCCTAGTGTTTTACTTTAGACATAGACTTGAAATAAAAAAACAAGCAGTTACACTTGTTTCCTCACACACATCTTAGAATCTTAAATTATTTACCGCAGCTACAGAGAGAGCCCGACCTTTATTTCTCCTTCCCCAGCATCAGTGACCGTGTTAATGAATGTGGGTTTCGTGCAGGCAGCGTGCAGCTGCGAGGTGGGCTGGAACAGGTGCCTCGACCCTGCATCCATCAAACTAACAGATATTTTTGATTGTAAAATTGAATTATAAGACATTTGTAATCAAACAACAGGCTGTATTTTCTACTCATGGTCTCGCTCTGGGTGGTGGGCGCACAGTTCGACTGGCACAAAAATGAGGTTCTGCCAGTGGGAATATGCTGTGGGAGAGGAGGGGGGGAGGATTCATTAGCACTCTCAAAGGGACACAATCATTTATAATTAAATGCTGAGGCTGTTCAATAATAAATGACCAGCAATACATGTTTTGCAGTGACAGAGACAAAACACGGGGAAGCAGAGGAAACAGAAGAGGACTGGAGTTGGCACAGAGGAAGAGGAGATCCTTCACTGTAATCACACATGAAAATACCAGTCTCCATTTTGAAGTAAGGTGTCCTAAGTTAAAGACACAAAGACAGTAACCCTACATAATGAATCTGTACAAACAGCATACTCGTGTTTCAACCTCAAACCTCACCCCTCATCTGGTTTAATGTGTTTGTGTGCTCGCAGGGCGAGAAGAGAACTCCTCACGCAAATGTGTTTAATTATCTTTGTCAAGAGAAAAGATTAATGTTTTCAGGTGGAACAACATTAATCTTCAGATGAAGAAACAAAGTGGATCACGTTCTCGCTGAGGAGTAAACAAGACTCTGTTCTGTACGTGTGGTGCTCAGCACTTAACAGCACTTTCTAACCAAGTGAGGAGATTTTACACCTGTCAGAAGAAAATATCCTATAATCCTCCATCTTCTTCCTCTTGCAGTTTCAAATTCGATACATCACCGCGTGCAGCTTGTTGAGGATCACAGTGCTTTGATACTTCTGTAGTTAGGAATCCTTCAGAAAAATGATTCACATATAATATAAAGACGTTAATGTCTCTGTGGCAGCTGCAAACGTGGACACGTAAATACAAATGCTTTATTTCTAACCCTTTTTTACTTTTTTAGATGCACTTATAATCCCTGAATAATTTGCCTTGATTGGAGGCAGCTGTAAACCATGAGATCGGCGTGAAGATATAAAATACAGTTTGTGTATCTGCAGTCCCCAGCTGATCTTCTGCTTTCCCCTTTTGCCACCACCTGCTGGTACAGGGGGTTAATGATGTCTGTCACCAGCTCTTAGCCCTTAAATGTCCTTCCCCAGCACCTCAATCACTGCAGCAACATCCCACCTCGCAGCATTTCACCTGGTTTGACATTTTCTGGTCGTCTGTGCTCTATATTTTCATTCTCTTAAGGTTACATTTCAAAAGGGAATCTTGTGATTTAGAGGTGGTTTCGATGAATTCCCCCCTGCATGAACCCACAAGCTTTGTGTAGAAAAACAAGACACTCAGCAGATGATACAAACGAGAGAGAGAGAGCGAGCGCTTTTTCAAAAACAAGCACTGGATGAGGATGTAAGACCAACTAAAGACAAAGTAATTACTTTCATGTCTAATCAGACCATAGTGAGATAGAAGAGCTGCAGTTTTTTTTTACAACCACCAGGGGAGGAGTATTATGGATCAGACGCAAGGTCATCGGCTAAATTGGTAACGCTTCGGTAGCTGTCATGATATTGGTGCTGTCAGACACCACAGGGGAGCAATAATGCAAACCAAGCACCAGACCGATGTGCGCTGATAACTATGACAATGTTCTTCGGAATTCAGCTTCAACATGTTTCTTCTGCTATTTGTTTGGAAATGTGTGTATGTGCGCTGTGTGTGTTGATGTGCTCTTCCCTCCTTCCCTGACTGCAGCCGGCAGTAAAATGCTGGCAGCCCTAACTCTTCCAGCAGCAGAACTGATTTTATTCCTCCCTTCTCCCTCGTGTTAGTTCATTCTGGTCCAATTCGTCTCTCTCCCATCACCCTCCATCCTCCTCTCCCATCTTTCTCTCTGTCCCCCGTCTTAAGACAAATTCATATGTACGTGAGTGGAAACATTAGGGCCCTGACATATTAGTGTTGGGTCATTATGGAGGTGCTAGAGGGCCATGGGTTGAAAATCAGCTGGAGGCCTCTTGAGTGAGTCCTTGAAGCACCTTTTTTGTGCCAAAACAACATCCATATTTACCTCCAACCAAATCCAAACCAGGTAATTCTACTGGCGCTGGACATTTCTGCTCTGTTCACTGTCCATAGGTAGAAGATGAGAAGAATTTGAGCAAAAGCTTGGACCAGCAGAGAACAGTGTGGCACTTAAGTCAGTCAATGAAAACTCAGCAGAATAAAGGTGCAGCACAAATGACAAATCATTCATTTTAGTTTTTATTGATTTTAGTAAAGGACTCCACTCTCCAGGAAATTGGTTTGTAAATTCTAAACTAGTGCAAACTTGAGACATGAAATGTGACTCTAAACACTACACAATGGGAATGATCATATGAGGGAATCTTTTTCAGTCCTCTGAGGTATGACTATTTTCATTATTGATTATTTAATTATTCAGATTACTTTCTATGAATTGATTATTGCTTAGTCTGTATTATTGCCTAAACAGCTCCACCTTCTCAAAATACCACATCCAGCTCACTGAGCGCCCAATGTTAAAGCCCACACTTCACGCCTTAACAGCTAATGCTCATCAACAGCACAAACAGCTGCATTGCTGCTTAAATACAACTCTTCTGTTGGTAATAATGAACCCTTTAGCTGTTTTCAGAACAGAAATCTGCTGGCCGCACTGTGTGTGTGTGTGTGTATCAGCATTTTAACCTTTGTACAGTCAGTTCAAACATATGCATGTTTATACAATTCATATAAGATTGGTTCCTGTCTAATCCAACACACCTGCAGTCAGCAACAAAGTCTTAAGCATGTTCAGGGAAAGGGTAACTGTGTCCACATGGTGAATCATCTAATATTTAGATGCCAATTACATGGAATAAATGCAGATGAAAGACTTGTGTTAATTGTGTTCTGTCTGTACTGTCCTAGAGAAGCCACAAAAGACCAAAACAAATTCCTTGTATGTGCAACATACTTGGCGAAAAAAGCTGATTCTGATTCTGATTCTGATTAATCTAAATTCACCTGTTAGCTCTAACAGAACTTTAGCCTCCAATCCACCAGTCTCACATGAAGAAGAAGCAGAAGACCGTCAGTACTGTGTATAATCTGCATTTGCTTGCCACCTTGCGCCGCTGAACCAGAGTATAAGTAAACACAGGTGCGTCTGATTACGTTGGTTACAAAGAGGGAAAATAGAGGGAGGGATACCTTTACAAAAACCTTTATAAAACAGAAACGATAGGCCATATTAGAAAAATTCCAACACTGAGAGCATGCCAACACTTTAACAATATAGTGTTAAAGTGTTATAGTGATATATTTTGATAAAGCAATTATAAGAAATAAATGTGTAGGAGCAATTACTGTCATGTCTGGCATATTTCTGGAAAGAAGACAAAATTTCCTACGTTTCTATGTATAAATTGTCTATGAAAGATGAAAGTTGACTGAAGAGGAGAAGAAGAGAAGCAAAAAAAGTTGATAAAGTTGAAGAGCTGCCCCTACAGTGGGAGTGACATCACGCACTCTAAGCTGCATGAAAATTATGGCAAAATCACCCAAAAAAAAAAAAGCTGAATAAGTTGAAAAGTATAAAAGTTGATAAGCTGAAAAGTAATAGCACACCTATCATAAAGAAGACGCACGTTTAGAAGTTTGAACAGAATTTCTACGACAAAGCGTCTAAGAGGAGTAGGCGAACGAAAAAACGGGCGGAATAATAATAAAGAGAAAAGGAGGATGTCAATAGTATGGGAGCATTCCATGCTCCCCCACTAAAAAGCCATTTTTGACCATTTTGGGAGCCATAACTGGATAAATGTAAATTACTTAAAAAGTACAGAATATTTTAAAAATAAAAATAATAGCACACATCCCTGGCCCTAGCCGGTCGATTTGATGTATCATTTGTGTCTGTGGACCCTTCTGTTCGAGCCGCATTAATGTAGATACAGGTCAAAAACAGAAGAACAAGGGTGTCTCCTTTGTTTCACAAAGCAGGCACCAATGACTGAAAACACAGACGGTGTATTTTTTTAATGCTAATTTAATCTTTTAGAGCAGTGTGATGCATGATAATGGTGCTTGGGTTTGTTCTAGTCACGATATGTGTTTACAGTGCATCTGAAAACTGACTTGCAAAAGTGAACCCCCCCCCAAAAATAAATAAATTTACCAGGCACCACTGACTGAAACAAGTGCTTAATTCCACTGTGCTACAGAGTGGGGGGAGTCCTGCAGAGTGGTGCAGTACTTACTAATGTGTTCATTGCAGCATCTAGCTTCAGAAGAGTGCTGCAGTCACACCGGTAGAGCCCACAGTTATCAGTGCTGCATTTTGCTGCATGTCAGGTTCCAGCTCCTATAACCCACATTGATTTGTGGAACAGAGAGGAAGCCTCCCCTGGGAGAGGCCGTGTCCATCATCTGTTGAGGTGTGTCAGTTTAGTCCAAGTGTTTTTCTGACTGTGTCATTGTTGCTAAAACTGTGTGTGTGTGTGTGTGTGTGTGTGTGTGTGCCTGCATATGTGTGTGTGCATATGTGTGTGTCTGTGTGTGTGTGTGTGTGAATACACATGTAGCAAAAAAGATGCAGTCAGCACAATGCATAATTACCTGTATTAGTATAGTGTACAGTGGGAGGATGGATGGATGGATGCATGAATGCATAGATGCATGGATGGATGGATGGATGGATGGATGGGTGTATGGATGGATGGATGGATGGCTAGGTGGGTGGGTGGCTGGCTGGGTGGTTGGTTGGATGGATGGCTAGGTGGGTAGGTGGATGGATAGATGGATAAATGCATAGGTTGATGGATGGATGACTGAATGAATGGATGAATGAATGAATGAATGGACGGATGAATGGATGAATGAATGGATGGATAGCTAGGTGGATGGGTGGCTGGCTGGCTGGGTGGTTGGATGGATGGCTAGGTGGGTGAGTGGATGGCTGGGTGGTTGGATGGATAGATGGATGGATGCATAGGTGGATGAATGGATGAATGAATGGATGGATAGCTAGGTGGATGAGCGGATGGGTGGATGGATGGATGGATGGATGGATGACTATGTGGGTGGATGGATGGATGGATAGGAGAATAAATGGATATAAAGTGGGTGGACAGAATTAACTAGATTAGGCAATTTCTGCAGAAATTGCATTGGAGAGCTGATCTGAGCCATGTTCGCCTTGCGATGGGGTGCGCCTTGTGGGGCATTTGCGTTTGGGGCAGATGCCATGCCAGGCTGAATGGAAACAGGCAGGGCTGTGTTGGGGAGCACACATTACACGGGGCAAACCAGCCAGTGGGTCACGGGGGGAGGGCACATGCACCACATTGGGCAAGTCAATCACTGCAAATGCAATTGATTAATTATAGTATTAATTTATGGGGCAGCATAAGAGTATACGGTCTGCAGGACAGGAGGGGCGCAGAGTACAGTACTAAAGTAGTGGAGTACAAATATGTGTATGTATTAATGTTGAATCTGTCCTTCTACCCAATCCTGGACAATCCCTCCCACCCCCTACACAGGGGGTGGGAGGGATTGTCCTGGCTGGACAGAGGAGCACGTTCACCTAGAGACTTATCAATATCAAGCGCCTCATAAAACGCCACAGTAACTCAATTCTTCCTGTGGCCGTCAAACCCTTCAATTCTTCCCCCGCCTCCCTCAGTAAAGGGGAGAGGGGGCCTGGTGGCTCAATGGGTTAAGCGTCAGACTGGGATGCAGGAGGTTGTGGATTCGAACCCCGTCTGACTCCTAATCCATCCCCTACCAGGTGTGTCTCTGAGCCAGACACCCAGTCGCTTTGGATAAAAGCGTCTGCCAAGCAAAGTAAAGTAAAGTTCTAACACGAGTTTACAGCACACGCGCCGCAGCCAATCACGTTACCGAGCTTTAGAGTGGGCGTTGAAACGTTGCCATAGCCAATCACATAATTTATGGACTAGAAGAGGTAGAGCCTGGCCACCACCCATTCAAAGTCAATGATAGAAAGAATATATCATCGACATCATCAATATAATCATAATATAAAGAAATTAATTACATACTAACCACATGATTGATCCGCGACAAGCGCACAATTCCACGTGTAAACCCACAAGTGTCATCGAGACTTTTTGGACAAAGCGTGCAGGACTAGATAGCCGGCAAAGTTTAAAGGCGCAATAATAATAATAATAATGAAAAGAATAAAGAGCGGAACTCAGACTTGGGAGAGCACAATAAATGATGGATGACAGACGTATACATGGGTGGAGGGATGGTGGCTGCTTAGTTGGATGGGCACATAAAGATGGATGGGTGGATGCTGATTGGAGGACTAAATGAATGGATGGATAGATGACTAAATGGGTAGATGCGTGACAGAAAGCCCTGTCAAACCAACAATAAAACAAAAGCTCAGATAGAAATAGACACATGTTCTTGAGAGAACCAGCTTCAGTTGGTTTGTTTTTTCTGTGAGCAGAGTCTCTGAAGGCTGCAGTAAATATTCAACCGGCTCCTGACAGAGGAGGAGAAGGAGAAAGGTTGCTGTAAATCTTGGGTTTACAGTCTGTCCAGGGATCAGTAAACCGCACTGAGCTGTGATACCAGTCAGCTTGCAGAAAGACAGAGGAGCAGAGGGCAACAGGTCATGAGGGAGATGAAATAGGGGGAGGGAGGTCAACGCATGGAGGAGGAGCTTTGTGATGACATTACTCCATTTCTTCCTTAGACATTAGACAGGTCCATCATGTGAATAAGATTTCACTAATTCACACATGTGGTACTGTTTCAGGTGTTCAGATAAACATCTGTATAATGTAGCCCCAGCACAGCTAATACACCCATTACTGCATGACACTGCTGATAAAAGGACTTTTACCAACACTGACTTCTTTTACTGATGTTGTAATTCAAACTGGAGCTGGTTTTAATTATCTGTTTAATTAAATCTAAAAAGTTGTATATTTATACATATATGTTTTATACAAACACAAAATAACCAGCAAATGCATTTATTTAGTTGAGTAAAAAAGTCCAGTTAATCATAATGCAGTCACAGTTTAAACGTTGTAATTGTTGGTTATGCTACAGTAGCAAAAATGAACATTATATCAGCAAAATGAATACACTTTACAAATGTTTTTAGATTTTCTAAGTCAGCAGTAGCCAGTTTGTGTTACCTTGTAAAATGATGAATTACAACATAGAAGGAAACCTAACAACAAAAACCAGAGTCTTTCAGTCTTGTAGGTTCAGATGCTGAACCTACATCTTCCTGATGAAGGTTGTATATAGGGTACCTTATATAAGGCGTTCTTCTTACAGTTATACATTTTTGACCAAACCTGCTGCTTCCAAGAGGCAGAGACACGTCTTTTACCAGCTCCAGGCTGCTGTGAGAAACTGATGTCACTGTGAATATTGTATAACTCATATAAGCTTTTGCTCTTATGTCCATGCATATTTGACCAAACCTGTGGCAGAGGGAGTGTGCAGCACTCAACATGGATTATGAATGTTTGTGCGCACACAACCATCACAGCTACAACCACAACCTTCACTCTAACCTTAGCATGTCTACAAAGCCCACAAAGTCACACAAAGCAACAATAAATGTACCCTTCAACAAGTATTGTGCGGGTGATTCCAAAATCTCACACATCTTATTACACATATTTCTATTTCTGGTTCTGTCAGTGTACATCACAGGACACATTCCGAATCACTTCAGTTTTCGTGCACACAGTGTTTAATCATGCAGACATGATGTTAATATTACTATACTATCATTATTATTATTTTCCTACACAGCTCCCTGGTGTGCAACAACCCCACCCTGTGACCAGAGTTTGTAATAGCATGTGTACGTTTGGCAGCACACTTCAAAATTTTTTATCCATCCATCCATTATCTTCCGCTTTGTCAGTGTCATGTGTTCTCCAGCCCTCATGTGTCTTTTGTTCCTCCCTCACCTTGACCACTTCTCTCTCTCTCTCT
>JAUMTR010000022.1:19215112-19232084 GCA_032270685.1 Microctenopoma stevenorrisi
ATAAACATCCTTTGTTTGAACCCTCTCTTGTCTCTGGTCTGCGTTTGGGTCCTCCATTTCAAGCATGTTACTGACACGCTTCATTCGCAATGGGGTCGCGGAGGGTTCTGGAGTCTATCCCAGCCTCGGGTGTGAGGCGGGGTACAGCCTGGACAGATCGCCAGTCCATTGCGAACCTTTTTACAAAGTATAAAAATAACAGAACAATGATACCAAAATAAAATAACTCTAACGAGAAATACCGTGCCCTAAGTATTAATGAATACAAAGAAGCAGTCACGGTGCAGCAGAATCCAAACAGCACAGGATGGGAAGGTGCAACCACGATGGAGGAATTGAGTCTGTGGGAAACACCTGACAGTTACTTTGTTGGTACTGCTGAGTGAAGGGGGCACTCTTCCAGCAGAGAGGTGTTTCCATTCTGTCTCCTAAATGCATTTTTCAGTATGAGCTACTTGCATTCAGTCTGACTGCAGCTGCGGGAACAACGGAGGGATCCCCTGTTACGATGCTGCCTGTAATTATTGGATTATTGAAGAGCGGAGGAGCCGGTGGCCAACCTCAGCCTTTCACACTCATGATCACAATCACAAACATCAATACCCTCCTTTCTCAGCTGCCATCCATTCTGCAGCCCCCCCTTCCTCTCCTCAGACTGCTGAGTGGAGAAGGCACAGCTACTGGGAATCCCATAGTCATACATTATATAACAAGCCCTGTGCTGCAGTCATGGTGCTCAAGCTGTGACGCTGATTAACTGCTGGTTGTTCTTCTAAATCTAGCAGATCAACCTCCATGTGGAAAATTAATCATGTTTCCATGTACTTTAAAGGTACACTCTGATTTTGCCAAAGCACCCAAAGTTGTTAAAATGTGCTGTCAGCTCAGTGTTTAGGTGTGAGTCAGTGTTTTCTGAGACAGACGATCCAGCAGTCAGGCCCACATCTCAGGACGCCCCCAGTAAATTTTATGTGAACAAACAAGTGGGACACATCATTTCGTTTGAACTGGTTTGTTTGTAGCGTACTGTGAAGTCCTCAAGGTGGATAATCATGGGTGTTGTTAGCAGCTTATGAGTCAAGGTGTAAATGGGTGTTAAACCACCTGGGGGAGAATAAGAGGCCCGGACTGCATCGTAAGTGGCTGATAAGACGGTGTTATTGTTATTGTTTCCAGGCCTCTTCTTGATTGGTGGATTACCCTGGATCCTGTCTCAAGCTGCCCCAGCTTCCCACCTCTGCTTTGCCAGTGGTCTGGGATCTACGTTCTACCATCGTATCAACTCCTGGAACTCATCATGGCTCCTTAACCCTTTTTTTGTGACATTGGTTTTCTAGTTTACTGCTTTGTAACTACATCAAAATGTTGCTGATATTTGACTTATTCGGTAGAACCATGTCATAGTTTGGAACCAGTGATTTGGTTAAATGTGCACTCTCTCATGCAAATAATGCCTTTAGGAATACGATGAACTTGATAACTGAGGAGCTCCACTGACATCTGTTTCAAACCATGAACACATGCACTGAAATACTATTTTTGTGTTTGCAGTTAATGAGATAGAGAAGAAGAAAAGGAAGGGACGGCCCATTAAACCACCATTTAATTTTCTTTTCTGCGTGCGTGTTCGTGCAGTAGGATTCACAGTATTGTGTTGGGATTTCCATATTTTTCTGCAGCTGTTGTCAGACAACATAACTCCACTGACTCAGAAGTTAAGGAGCAACAATGCTGTGACATGATTAAACAAAAACAAATTCAACTTTATCGGTTCTATGTCATTTCTGTCTTTGAAACTGAAGAAGAAACACTATTAAATACATTAAACAGCAGTATTTTCTGTTCCGGACATGGAACAGGGAACAGTGCTGCACAACTAGTTTTATCTGCAAATTCAGTAGCAGGTGAAGATAAGTAGCGGCGGAGAAACAGCATGTAAGCTGTGCATTAACACCCACTCTTTGTACATCCAGTGTGAACATGAATGTAAACCACGCATACTGCTCACTTCTTTTCTTTGGCTGGAGTCTGACACTGAAGATATTGGTACGTGTGTTTTTGAACATAACCAATGCTCAACTAGGCTAATCACACCTTAATCTGACTTCCATCCTTCCAGGCAGGATAGGACTCCAATGCCAACAAGAACAGAGCCAGAGAAGTCAAGCAGCAGCCAAGCAGGCGGCAAGGTGAAGAGGCGGGATGGGGTCAACTGTAGGTAACATCATATGGGAATAGACCAAAGGGCAGAAACAGATAAAAAGGCTGGGAAGCTATGACAACGGGGACATTGAAGAATAAGGGGAAATGTACTAGTGGAGCTAATAAGGGACTGGGACCCAGAGAAAGTGGGGTAGCTGCAGGGCGATGTACGACTGAGTCAATACACTGTGACACAGAAAGCAAGTGTTAAAAACTGTTCCTTTACAGCCACGTACGGAGGAGTGAGCAGCCGCCGCGAACAGTCCTTCCGGCTTCATCACCACATTCAGTCACGATGGTGGTGTGTGTGTTTTTTCATGAGCAGTGAAGCACTGGCTGAGTGCCGAGGCTCAGCGAGAAGCTCTAACAGCAGACAGGACCAGAAAAGTAGGAATCAGTTAATGTATATGAAGCAGAACGGCGTGGGGGTGAGGTCACAGCCATAATCAATACAGGAGAGTTGGAGAAAGTTAGAAAGTAGAGACCGAGAGACACAAAGGAGGGGAGGGGGGCAGGTAAAGAGGGGGTGGGAGACTAAAGCTCGACTGATTTGAATTCTATTCATAATTCTCAGCTGGGAGGCTGGTTAGCTGAAGGCGGCAGATGATGAGAGATGGAATGAAAGAGGGGGAAATGGTGTGGGAGGAAGAGAGAGAAACAAAGGGAAGGACAGGATGGGTTGGAGTGTTGAGTCTCTGAGGGGGAGGGAAACTGGGAATTAAATACAGTTCAGCTTGAAGCGGAGAGGTAGAAAGACAGACAGTGTGAATGACAGACAGAGAGAGAGAGAGAGAGAGAGAGTCTCTGCTGTGTGGAGGTTTGGACACTGATTTACAGCAGCTGCAAGGTTTCCTTCCTGCAAATCAGAAACAGGAACGTGAACCATTCTCATCCGCGTAAAGACACACACACACACACACACTTCTGCTGAAGTAATGTGATTACTGTTGTCAGGAAGCTGTAGTGTAACGTTTGTCGCCAGGGACACGAAGTCGCTGTTTGTCATAGACGACAGTTGTGTGTTGTGGCTGCTCCTGTAAATGAAAATTCATGTGTTTATATAACACGTTTGTTTTGTCAGCTTCTTAGACAAGTACCAAATTTACCCTGAAATAATCTACAAATTAGCCTACTCCATCCACTAAATCCGGGGTCTGGACTCTTCTCGGTTTCCATCAACCTCACAGGGCAGCAGGCAGGTGAGGTAAGGTGGGGTCATAGTCAGTTGGAATAGCTCATTTGCAATAGCCACGTATCAGTCAGTAGAGGGCAGCATATCTGCACATTTACTCTATTACACAATGCGAAGAATTAAAAAGCAGTACAATAATACTATGTAAGCGTTAACTCGGATAAATGAACAACACGTCTAAACAGCCATATAGATGTCTTCACCTGCAAAAAGTTGTTCGAGATGTGTAGATTATCTTCTCTGTCTGTGACACGCTGCTTGATTCCAAAATGTTGAAATATTGGTTCTCGTTGTTGCTGTTTTAGCTCATGACTGTATGTTTTCACACCAGCCTGTTATGCTAATGCTTGGAAGAAGACAACTTTTGCCTTTATTATTATAGGTGAACAATAAACCCCACAATCGCCTTCCCCCTCCATGGATCTTGATTTAGTACTTCTTCCTGAGGTCATGGTTCACTAAGTTCCTGCACTTCAAAAACCCCTTTATGTAGTGATTGTGTTATTTTTGGTGATGTATTTATGTATTTACCGGACTGTATTTATGATTAAAAAGTCACTGATTTTGGAGGGTTTCCTTGTGAAGCAATTTTTGTTGTTTCCATGACTGATTGTTCAGTTTTTTAATATGACTCACTGCTCAGAGAGGAAATTAAGACAGTTTAAAACCCTCAGTGTCCAATTTATGGCAATGTCAAAATTAATACACCTTCTCTGAGGATAGGAACTTTACTGCTTCCTAACAAAATCCATAGCACCATTATAGTTTATGTTTATTCTTCCTACAAACCCTCAAATTATGGGAACTGCCCTAAAATCACCAAACGTAGATCACAATTATCCCCCAAATGAGGGTATAATAAAAGTATAATGACAGGAATAACTAAATCCATCCGTCACAGGAAGGAAGGAAGGAAGGAAGGTGCAGAGAACCTGACTACATTTCAACTCCACACTGAAAGGCACACAGCCAGCACAGGGATAGGGGATTGTTCGGATATGGACTGAGCAAACCTATAAACTAAAAAACCTTTGTGAGGACCACACAGTGTAATTGTGTCGGTCCACGCACCCGCACAGCCACCATATGTGGGTATAGAACACTGCACTGGTTGTGTCCTGCTGTCATAAACAAGCTGCACTGTTGGATCTGCTAACAGTCTAAATATGGATGTTGTGAGCTGGTCTCTGTTAGGAAGTATAAACATCCAGCCTTCAGATCCAACACACACACAGAGCACTGAGGAAAGTGTACAGTGTATAAGACCACCTGATGGAAACTCCACTGCACAAAGAATGTGTTGTATCAGACAGACAGCATCGTGCGACTGAATGAAAGCTACGAATGAAAAGCTGAGACATTAATGTGCAAAAGTGTTGTTTTATTTCTGTTCTTCATAATAACAACACAATTCAATCAGCCAACATTATCACATTCAGTCTTTCTGGAACAGTCTCCATTAACATAAAAGGAGGATTTCTTCCAGGACTGTTGCATCAGTTTCTTTCAGTTTTTCAGACATTTTACTCTTAAACTTCTTTTACTGTAAAACTGTAAATTCTATTAACCTTGTTTCCCTAAAGTAGCTGTAAAAGAAGCAGTGTTCACATCACCGCACTGTGTTTTGCTGTAATCTTCCTCAGACTGCTCCTGTTAGAAAACATGCATTCGTTTTGGGATTTGTGGACACGACAGCAAACACTGGTCCTAGAGATCCTGAGAGATGTCGACACTGTTCATTGTGTGAGTTTGAGTGTGGTCAAGTCATCTGACGTGAAACAACACTGCCTCCGTGTGGCGTCTCAGTGTCACATCAAAGTGTGCCAGGACTCGTCACCAGTATGTTAACAGCAGTAAGGAGCTGACATCATCAGTTTGTTGTGGATCCATCCGCTGTTTCTATCTTCATTATCTCCATAATACATACACTTGTTTAACTTGAACTCTTGCTTTGAGCTGAGGTCGACAGATCGACATCTAAAGTATAAACATCAAAGAAACACTAAGAGAAAGGAAAATGCCTTTAAACAGCGGAGGTATATCTGGTTGTCTACCCCTACCTTAAACACATCTTTTATTACGATGAAACCGTTCTTCTTTGATGTTTTTCTTTAAAGAACACCTTCAGAATTTGGCTTTTCTCCTTCCTTGGAATTGCCGAGTTAATGAAAGCTCTGTTTGCTCAGGGCTGAAAGAGCCCCTAGAGTTTATTTGTAGTGTCCACTGATGTTTCCCATGTTCTCTTAAAAAGCTTAGAGAGGAAGTGGTGCGGGTAGTTCACACCCCCAGCTCACTACAGGGGCTTCAGTCAGCTTCCACCGCCTGCCGCCTCACACTGACGTGACCTCAGAACAAAACTGGACTGCTTCTGTGTTCTGTGACAGAGAGCATCCGGAACCACTGGTCCTAATGGTGAGCTTAGCCCAACAGTCACTGCAGGACTCCAGCATCAAGCAGGATGCTGGAGTAAATATGGTCTGTTAGTGTTATGCAAAAAGATTTAGTGTAAAAATGGAAAGAAATCCTGTATTTTGTGCACTGTATTATTATTATTATTATTATTAATATTATTATTAGATTAGATTAGATTCAACTTTATTGTCATTACACATGTAGAAGTACAAGGCAACGAAATGCAGTTTACGTCTAACCACGTCTAAGTGCAATAAGCCGTTGTTATTATTATTATATTATTGTTATTATTAATGCACTGATGTGTGAACATTACTTCTGTACTTTTCTGTTAAACTGCACAATTATTAGTGACTATCACAAATAATTATTAGTGACTATCACTAATAATTGTAGTGAAGAAAAAAGTGCCCTTTTCCCTAGGTTGTAGGCACATGTAAAGCACATGTAGTGTATAAAAGTGAAGTATTTGTGGGAGTGTAGTCATTGATCATTATTATCGGCACGTGTGCAGTGATGTGTGTAGTGTGTAATTTATCTGATGGGTCTGTTTCAAATATAAGGGGAAAAAAAGGTAATCATATTTTAATGATGTAATAAGATGTTTTCATGAGTCTAACGAGATATTTCAAATGCTTCCTCTGTCTCATGTTCCTTGTTAGGTGATCGTGTCCTTTGTCATGTGTGATGTGAGGAAAAGTAGACAACCACAGTTTAGATGCAGGACACGACCCAGTGTGGTAAGACTTGGGTTTGGAAGACCTCCTAGTGTGTGATTGCTCCTAAGCAACCCCTCAGTTTGCTGACGCCTCATACTGGCTCTGCATTTGGCCATCAGCGCACTGCATTTGTGAACAGCGCTCTGTTAGCATTGCTGATGAGCACTGTGCTGTCGTCTTGGTAGACAAGACTGCTGGAAACAGATATTGTGATGTGTGTTTCCTGAACCTGCTGAGACTGGACACAGAACCGGACTAATATCATAAAACCACGGTTAGACAACACAGAGCAGAGCCTGGACTTCAATATGCTGTAATAACTCCCAATAATACACGAAGGCTCGACATGTCCATTAATCAAAGCAAGACGATTAACTAGTTCATAAACGTACTTAGAGAACAGTGCCCCTAAGCTGAACATCACACATCAGTACTCTGGGGGAAAAATACATATATATAAATAAGTACTATTCACTGTTGATATTGTTTTAAAATGATTGATTATTGATTGGTACATAATCTAATCATTTATTTATAATTAACTTGAATCAAATCACAGAAAACAACCATGTTGGGTTTATTCTCAATTTGAGGCTGATTGTTTTATTAAACTTATGATGAAAACATCTTCAAACAAAAAATCCAACAAAAGATCATAATGCAATAAGTAGCTTGAACCTTTTTTGCAGTACAATCAAAAAATGATGGCACATGTTTACGACTGTGTTAGATCACCTCTGGTGCTGAATTATTCTCTGATTCTCCTGTTTTTAGTGCACCATATATTTTCACCTGTCTCTGTGAAGCAGCATGGTTGTGCTGTGCAGAATGAGGCCTGGCAACGACCTGCTGAAACGTGCACTGGCCTCCTGGAAAAAGACTTGATGCTATGATGGCAGCAAATGTATCTCAAAAATCCCTGAATGTGCATTTCTGTTGATGGTACCTTTACATAATTGCAAATTAATTACACTGTGGGCTGATGCAGACCCATACTGGCTTTTGTACCTGTCACATTTTTCACTTTTTTCAATGATATCTCCTCAAACATGGAGTCATCTGAACACAGAACACGTGTTTTTAACTTAACTACAAAAGTTTAAGAACGTGTCAGAGTCTTCTGTGTCTCTGAAATTCATACCTATATGACCTCTTACATTTCACTCCTCACCAATGAATTTATCTCATTTCAAAATTGTATCAGATATTATGAGTGTAGTAATCTTTGTGCCTGAATGCATTGACTGTGCTCATGATTGATAGATCTTCCTCCTTTTTTATTCACTGTAGTAGAAATTACTCACTTTCTCACAAAGTGTCCACATGTTCTTCTTTTTGTGAAACGTAGGCAGGATAATAAATGAAATCTGTTTTTATTGTTTAAACACAAGGTGCTACGTGGACTTTCAGTCTAAGCAGTAGAGCTTGGGCACAATTTGTCATTGTGTTTGTTGTAGGTGGAAGCTGGATGAACACAGCAGGGACATGCAGAGTTCACACACTGGCTCCGGTGTTTCAGGTTCAACTCCAGGACCTTGTTAGTCTTAGACCATATTGCTAACTTAAGGCCACCGTGTCTCAGCGGGTTGTCAAGGCAACCAAGAAGAGAGGAGTTTTGGCTTAACACTGGGTGGACTGCAGCAGTTTCTCCTCCTCTGCATCCTCAGCCCACTTTCTTCTGTCTCTTCAGCGACTGGGGCAGCTGGTGGGAGGTGGTGGGTGTCGTGTAGCTTAGCAACTCCCTTGGTGGATGGCAATTGATATGCAGCTTTGTTCAAGTGTCTCTCTCTCACCGAGCCGGGGGGGTGTTGAACAAAGCAGGCCTTATTGAAGTTTCCCCTCCTCCTTCTCTTTGCCCAGGCACAACGATGTGGGAGGACAAATATTTCAGCTGAAAGGAAGCGAGACTCAAGTTAGAGCAGCAGTCCTGACGTGCAACCCAGGGACCGCCAACTTCCGTGAAGGGAGTCCAGGTGTTCAACAGCAAAATAAACACAGGCTTTAACTTCTTCTTAATCATCTTGAAATAATCTGCTGCTGATGTACAAAACCTTCAATCACTTCCTCAGATTTGATCTGATTTAATGTTGGTAACTGACTATAACCGATGTATCCACTCCAAGCCCTTTGCCCGTGTGTGTTTTTATCCAAGAGGTTCTCGTTTATTCAGCTGTTTATTGGCCCAAAAACATGACATTCAATGTGTTGTTACTGTTAAGCTCAAGCATTTTAGAGAAATACTTTTTCCTCCATGGTCCCAGGTGAGAATATCAGTATCATCCAGTTGGTGTAAGGTTGGTTGTGGACTTTTTTACACCCAATGAGCAGCATCAAGCTAACTGATGCAAGGTGCCTTCAGGAGGAGAACACGTAAAGTAGGTTGAGGTTTCTATTTACTAATTAATAAATAATGTTACTAATGTAACTTCTTAATGATTTTTCTTGTGTTTTGTGTATTTAATCATTGTCTCTAAACTAGGTTTTAACATTTAATGAAGGAAGCAGCAACAGCGTTCTCATACCTTAAACCACTGGCTTTTCTTCATCTCAAAAAATACATTTATTTGTTTGTAAACACTGTGGTTAATGAATACAGTATGTCATATGCACCAGCATATGAATCTGGTAATAAAAATTCCCGTACTATATTGATGTACATGCATGTGCAGGGGAATGTCATCTTTTAGGACTTCAGGGGCTCCATGCATATTTTATTATATATTATATTATGTTTCTTAATAGGACTTTTTGGCAATCCACTGCGATGTAAGTGTGCACTGTGCATGAGAAATAGAGGACGATTGTTAAGTCAATATATCAAAAAGAAATAAAGCTCAGATAAGTCTGAATCCACTGAAAAAAAACTTGGATAAGAAGAGATTTTTGTCTGCTCTCCTCAGCAACTAGTCACTGAGTGACTGTGTCCATTATGTCTGCAGAAACTCAAAGGCCAACTGTTATTGTGAAGCTGTGACCTTCAATAATTGAATAATAACAAAAAGGAGCGACACAGTCGGCCGCGGACAGCTTTCTCCTTCAGTGGGTGTTGGGAGCTCTGCTGCGTAGCATTCTTTCCGACAGAGATCAGAGGATGCATGAAACATCTCTGATTTTCCAAAGAGAATTAATCCACATGAAGATCCCCTAAAAGTGTTCAGATGTTCAGTGAATTAAATTTGAGTTTAGGATCAAACGGAGCTCTCTGCCATGGGAAAACTCGGCCTTTTTTTCCCGCTTTGTTTTGAAATCCTCCCACATAGTTTCTGTTTTCCTTTTCTCCAATCCTCTCTCTAACTTTCTATCTGCTCATATTTGTCAGTTAAACATTAAAGTTAACTCTGATGTGGATTTCTGCAGCTTTGAATTGACTTCCTTTGAGCTGGATATTGTAGACACAGAAATTCTTAAGAGGAGACAACTGTGACTGATTTTCTTCATGTCAACATGTGTAAAGTTAGGTCTCAGGTGGCTGCTGCAGTAGCTCTGGTGTAGATGTTATCTTGGGTTGAAGGCTGTTTCAGATGTGTATTTATTCCTTTATTATCTCTTTATCTTCCTGTATAAATCCTTATCGTGCTAAATTTATTTTTATGGCTAGCAGTTGAGATGAAGGGCACATGAGATATATCAGGGCATAGATACACAGACGGTGTTTGCAGGATCAACTTGGATTTCTTGACAGATAACACCAGACTTGAAAGTTTTAATTCTACTGCTAAAACACTGTGGTGTGAAATGTAGGGCTCTGTACCTGCAGAGCATCCACCAACACCTGTAATAAACATATAAAAGACACACAGAGATGCAAAACTGTTTTTAAACTTTACTGAAACAAAAGTAATAAAAACAAATCAAACTGAATTGTTGATCTCTCATTATCTCGTCACATTTAACATGCTCTCTACCTACAGGAATGTGTTTCAGCAATGATGCACTCCTGCGTAGACAAGTCAGAAATACACGAGCAGCAGCTGCAGCAGCAGCAGCAGAGTCATAGAAAAACCGTTCACAAACATCAGCCTTATGACAAGCGTTTTCAAGCCATGGCGCCCTCTCTCTCTCTCCAGTACAGTACTTAAGAGCACAGGTGCTAATGTCCTGAAACAACAGAAAATGATTAACTATAACATGTGAAATGTAAACGGATACACAGTAATGATTTCTACAACAACTGGATTACATCCACCACTAAACCTCTTTTTTCCAGGAACACTTTCTACATTGTACATAATAACCAACTCTAGTCTCTGCTCCTACGGTGGCTCTACATCGTCAGTTCAGACTGAGATTGAAGGATTATTTCAACTTTATACAACATGGCTATTATTTTCATATCCTGTCCACACTTACATGCTGTAGATGTAACCGACTGGATGAGCTGCATGTGGGAACACAAGTGTCGGAGTCAGAGATTAACCAGACTTTGTGAGCCTCCCAAGTAGAAACTCTTTCCCACACTATACTCAAGTGTCCCTTCCCGTTGCAGAAATCAAACCAATTTCTCCCCATGTAAACACAGACAATCCCCCACTCCCACCACTACACGCGTGATGTCTGGACCCTAAAACGTGAAAGCAGCTTCAGACAGGTCCAACACTGATGTTGGGATATGAGCTTCGTCTCAGTCAGTGTTGAGTTTACCCGGTCTAAGATGTTGAAAAAGGCTGATCAATCACACTTTCTGCACCTAGGTGCTCAGAGTAATTCTCATGTTACCTAAACTCTAAACCTATGTTGACTTTTGTGTCAACATAAGTTTATGTTAACCAAGAAAATCTGACTCAGACAGGAGTGTCCACATATGATCAGATTTTTTTTATGTGATAGCACCATGTTTTTGTTGCTGACAGAAATAAGAAACAAAACTGAAAAGAACAACCAAGTTGTAATAAACTGAGACATCCCATGTGTGGCAGTTCTGGACTTCAGCAGGGTGTGCCGATAGCTGCGGAAGAGTCTTTTGCCCTGTCACGAGCAGCCGGTTCTGCCACCAACAGACTCTTCATGACCTCGTCTTTGCTGGAGGGAGACAAGGAGGATGGAGAGGGCGATGTGGGAGAAGAGAGGGTGGAGGCGGCAGCCGTCGAAGCCGAGGAGGCTGAAGAAGAGTTGTTGTCGGTGAGGCACTCTTCACAGCAGCAGCAGCAGCAGTCCATGAAGGCCTGGCCCAGAGAGCGACACAGGCACAGCAGCAACACCGGTGTCGCAGAGCACCGCACAAACAGCAGGAACTGTCCAATCAGACCCAGCGCCGGCAGAGCCAGAGCTGGCAGCGCAGCTGACACCGCAACAGAGATGTACGCCAGGGTGATGTTACAAACGCTCTCAGGCAGGTTACACGAGATATACAAGATGGTGAGTGCCATCACAGTGGAGCGCAACCTCTGCTCCCTCACATGCTGTTTTTTCTTTGTCGAGGAAGACGACGATGAAGAGGAACACCTGTTAGTCACCTTGTTGGCCCCGGGTTTCTGCATCTGCCGCTGGGCTAACACTTGCCTCGTCACCAAGTCACAGGCCAGAGTGAAGAGCAGTGGCAAACAGAGGTAGCAGCCAAAGAACCACCACATGCGGGCCTCATGGTAGGTCAACACCAGGGAGTAGATGCTCTCTGGGAGCTCTACGGACGGCTCCCTGACACAGATATCCATCTTAAATGTGTCTGTTCGTGCTCTGAAGGCAGCCATAAGTGAGCCTCCTGGCTGGCTCTGCTGCAGGCCAGTTGGCAAGCTGACAGTTTCCTGGAGGAGCTGCCACAGGAGCAGCTCTGGGGCGGCCAGCACCATGGAGCCCACCCAGATGACAGACAGTTTGGACAGGATGGACTGACAGGACTCCACCTTTGGCGTCTGAAGTGGCCCCGGGCCGGTGGCTGCATGGAAGCGATCAATACTCAGAGCACAGAGACTGAATGTGGCCACACCGAGAGAGGTCACCTGACAGAGAAAGTTTACAAACTGCGTTACATTTCAGTTACACTCTATTACTAAGAGACAGTCCAGATGTTGACAGACATACAGATACACACATGGCAAAAATAGGCTATTTAGATCCCATTTTTTCCAGATGCTCAAAGAGTACGTGGTCCAGTGGCTCTTGATTGGGGTTAGAATATATTAATGTTTAGAAATAATAACTGACCTGTGAAACACTTTTGAATGAGTACATACGGTATTGATTCATGCTGCTGCTCTGACTCTAGTCAGATGTGACCCGTTAACTTTACGCAGATAGTTTAATTTGAGCACAGGCAGGTGTTGCTGCTTACGGGACACGTTTGAGACGCTTATGTACCATGTTATGCTAACAAATTAGCCTAAACTGCAGTAATAAGACAATAATATGGATTGGAAAAGAAACAGCTTCCCTTTTACATCTAGAGAAACAAAGGAGTCACTGAAGGAGAGCCATTATGTTGTAACACCAACAGTTATCGATGCCTCGTGCACATTAGAGTCTGTGGTTTTGGCCAAAAACACAGACTATCATTACAGGGACTTGTCCTCCCCTCTGTGAGTGCTTAACGACCTCAAACAGCTAAGACACAACTCAAGATAATTAACACAGAGCTCTAATTAGCATGAAAATAGTTTAACTAACAGAGCAAAAGGGCAGCTGGCAGCCTGACCCTCTTTAATACCGCTCAATACGACCCTCAGCTGAAGAGCGTTTTTAAAAATCTTAATTACTTAGTTAGAGATGAATTCATTAATTAGCATGAAAATAGGTAAAGCAACACAGAATAGAAGGGTCGACAGCCTGGCTGCTTTATTCGCGCTGTTCTTCAAATCAGTACAACTTCTCTACAGTGGTCTAAAGTGTTGCAGCTGGTTCAGAGCGAGGACTTCACAGAATAGTTCAGCATCCTGTTGAGACAACATAATCTTCTGGGCGGTGGGACTGAATTTAAAATCAAAATCATTTTAAAGGGGGAACTATTAAACAATTATTCAAGTAGTTGAAAGTCAGTCACTGGTATATAAATCATTTTCTGCTCTTTGCTGCATTTTTTTTTTAATTTTGAGGTTTAGTTTTAAATAACTGCATGATTAGGAATTAATCACATTTGTGACAACTGATTAATTTCTTCTGAAAAATATTGTCTAGTTTTAGAAGTGAAGCACATTTACTTCACTTCACTTTGCTTGGCAGACGCTTTTTTTATCCAGAGCGACTTACAGGAGCTAGCGCTGGGTGTCCGGCTCAAGGACACAGGATTCAATCCTCCGACCTTCTGCATCCCAGTCTGACGCTTAACCTATTGAGCTACCAGGCCCCATTACCTCGAGGACTCTTTGTCTATATTCATGTATATATATATTTATTTTATAAACAAGATTATTAATTAATTAAATAATCATCAAATAATGAAATTTGCAGCCTGAGAACCAAGCGTATCGTGTCATTGTCCTATAAATTGTCCTATAAATCAGATCCAACTAGAAAACAGAGAGTTGTGTTAAGTTTCACTACAGTTCCTTTATCAGTATTGAAATTATTGAAGGCATAAGCACTGACGCAATTAGTTTCAGCCAAACACTGGAAAAAATGCTTTCTGGTTGTGAAGACGAGCTGCAATTCTCAGAAAATCTTGGAGGTTTTGACTGCTAGTTGGACAAAATAAACACATTTTATGAACCAACCATTATTTAGTTTTAAAGTACTTTTCAGAAATCAGTATTTTAGATTTGATTGTTGTTGTGAAGCGTTTTGTGAAGCCTCCCTTTAAAATGTGCTGTATAAATAATTGTATTTAATCCAAATGCAGAAACACTGGATCCTAAAATAATTGAATTGTGGGAATGAAAACCCCAAGATAGAGGATATTCTGAACTAATTAAGCTATTTTCTGCCTTTCTGTGTCTCATCAGTAACTGGAGCAGTTCAGCTTTTCATTAGAGACATTAATAAAGATATTTTCTCTTTCATTATTAAGACATAGTGTTGTTCTATACTCAGAGCATGTTAAGAAACGTTAAAGTTCTGGATAACTATGCCTTTGTGCTTCACTGTTTGGCTCTTGGTGCTGGGGAAGAAGAGTCTCTTCATGTGGGGCCCCGTCGGCCTCCTCTGATGCTTCATAACAGACAACAGAGAAGGCCAAACAGCCCGTTTGTTAAAGTAAAGGCTGCTCAGTCTAAAACTGAGGAGCAACAAGACACAAACAGGCCTTTCATCACAGATCTGTTTGTCTCTTTAATAAGACATTTACAAAGACCCTAACAGTGGGATGTAAAAACAGCACTGATTGTGTGAAGTCTGCTGTTTTTTTTAATGAAATAGATTTAAATTAATTATCATTACATTAAGTTGTTTTGTTTTGGTACAGATGTGTAACTCGTGGTTTTATTAGTTTATACAGTGAGGGAATTAGTGTTATTTTCACTGCTGAAGATATGTGTTTTTTCAGATGTTGGACAGTTATTTCTTTATATTAGTTTTTATAATAAAGTTCTCAGACTAGGCAACACAATCAAATAAATCATTATTATCACTGTGTTAACTGGCAAACCAGTGTAGAACATAATAACTGTTACAGTTGCCATTTGTTCACCTCAAGTATTGATTAGAAAGGTGTTGGCATTTGTTATAAAAACTAAAAAGCAAATGGCTGTATTTTTCATATATAAAATGATCATTGTAAAATACAGTTTCTAACACACTGTAATGTAGTTGTAATTAGTGGTATGAAGTTTTCACAAAATAAGTTAGAATTAAATAATAATTACGACATTTTTTGTTATCTTATGTATAATAGTGTGTACATAATTTAAAATAAATTATTTAAGTTTATCTAATGAAGACAGGTGGATTATGAGACAATGAGCTCCCAACTAAGACCTGCAGACAGAAAGACTGCGTTCTCGCAGGTCATTTTGTTTTGTATTGTCACTTGAAACCTGACTCCAGCTTAGTTCTGTTCCCATTAAGTGACCCATCCAATAGCCCAGTTTGTGCCCCTAACGTACACATCCCAGAGGTAGTGCTTTCTCTAAAACTTAATCAAGTGACTCCTTACTGAGGATATATGTTGAACCCCAGAAACTCTTCTTACGTTTTAAAACTATTCAGTTGACAGAATACATTTCAAAGATTTTAACTTATTTCTCAAACTGAGAGTTGTTTCGGAATTAAAACAAGATGTCGACCACCTTGAAGTGAAACAGATATTTGATATTTTTATATCATGATACTTTTAGTAAAAACAACACATTTCAGTATAAAATACACTTTTTGACAAAGTTGAACAACTGTGATCTTGCCCTTTAAGGCATCTTAAGCCCTCACGCTAAACTTCTCACCTCCACGTAGGGCACGAACCGACAAGACAGGTCTCCTAGCAACCTCTTCAAGGTGAGCTCGTGGAAGACGACCACGGGGAGACAGAAGAACAGCACGAGGAAGTCCCAGAACGCCAGCCCCGCAAGGATGCAGTTCCACGCGCTCTTCAAGTAGAAGTTGTGCCACACGATGCACATGAGCGCGAGGTTCCCCACAATGCCCGCGGCGAACAGCACGAGCGCAAGCAGCATGATGGCGTAGGCCCAGTAGGACCCGTCGGTGACCGGGAACAGCGGGTTGAGCAGCTTCGACCCCCGGGCTGAGGACGAGTTGTACCGGTCGCTCCGCGGTGTGGTGAAATAGCCGCTCGGGTCGTCGAACTGCCGCGGATGTCCGTGTCTGCTCGGGGAGTGTGGTTCTCTTTTCCTGAAACCCGTATCTTTGGCTCCCCGCGGGACTCGCTTTAAGTCGGGGACTGTCGATCTTTCAAACCGGGCTAGAAAAGTTATTTCTGTGGAGAGGGACTTATCTGGCCCCGCAACCTCCAGTGCGGACCCCGCCTGGAGCTCCGTGTCTGTGGGGACATGGCGGACCTCTACGGTCCTTAAAAAGAAAAGTAAAATAAACAGAACCAGACTCATTTTTTACCGTTGAACTAATAGTAATTGGTTCGTGTTACGTGTCTCTTTCACAGACATGTGTTGCTGAAAATATCTGAGTCCTGGAATAGAAGCTGTCCATCAAAGAGTCCGAGCTTCGTCTCTGGTCCTGATGGAGAAGTTTGGACTCCGCAAATTGCAGCAGCACTTGTTACTCACCAGCATCAAGACGAACTCAAACAAGGGCGCTTCCGGTCAGAACTTTCAAAATAAGGAAAATCTACACGTACTGAGTATAAATCCTCGAAGGAGAGCCTAAAACACAACACAAGCACAAGTAGAAAACCTCTTTACATCACATTTTTACTACAGTTAAAGTACATACTTGTGTACTTCAAGTACAAAAAGTAAGAATACCACAAAAAACATTTTTCTTCAGGCATCAACCAGTCACACAGCTGGTTCCCAGGTACAGGTCCTTCTCAAAATATTAGCATATTGTGATAAAGTTCATTATTTTCTGTAATGTACTGATAAACATTAGACTGTCATATATTTTAGATTCA
>JAUMTR010000022.1:19242221-19268687 GCA_032270685.1 Microctenopoma stevenorrisi
CATAACTAAAACAACATCTGCACTCGTGCCCCAGGTCTGACACTCTAAAACTCTGACTGATCAATAATCAAGTCTCTACCATTATATTAGGGAGGCACCCCCCCAAAAAAAGCTCAAATTAATGGTATTTAATTTCAAAAAGCACAAACAGTTTGAGCATCACAGACATCGCCTAATTAAAATGAACGAGTCTAATCCCATGTAAAATGAAGTTCCAGAGAAAATGTAATACCTCATGAAATGACGATTAATACCTTTTAATACTTTTTAATAGCCTTATTTTTCCATTATGTGATTTGCTACCTTTTAATACTTTTTAAAACCCTGTGGACACCCTGAAGAGTTCTGCTCAGTTCACTCACATTTCTTCAGGTCAGCATCTGAAATGTTGATGTTAATGTAGCTGAAGGTTTTGTAAGGAACACCTGCGTGAGAAAAGCAACAGTCACACATCAGTGATCAGTGAGGAGACTGAAAAATCCCTGACAACAAAAATATAAACATTTTTCTTAATTTTTGTTGTGTTTAAAGCAGCTTCATTATCTGATCACATAAAAACATGTCATTTTGTTATTTTAAGAACTAATTGCGTAATGACTACATTGACTGTGATGGATAGTAAATACCTTAAGTTTATTATCTTAGAATGTATCAAAATATAAAATACAGCATAAACACAGACCTTTTTTTAATGAACAGTTGTTGTGTACTGATTCCTCACCCTCATCATCTCTCCTTGTTCGGAGCTCCACATCCTTTACATTTCCAAACTTTCCAAATCGATCCTTCAGGTCTTTTTCAGTAATGGTGTGGCTCAGTCCGCCGACGTACAGTCGCTGCATTGCTCTGTCTCAACGGCAATGCTGCCACTGTACAGATAGAAAATAACAGTGTCAGTCATCTATGCCTATTAACTCATCTGCTCATGCATCACATTAAACTGACCATTTTATCAGTTGATCAATCATTTCCAATGTTGCCATTTAAAATTGTGTCCAAACTAAGAATGTGAAAAGTGAATGCCATATATCTAGAATGATGGAAAATGTTTGAAGACAACATCCTAGTTATTATCTTATGCTTACAAAAATATAAATAAACATTAGAACACGGGAACATCTTGTTCAATAGTCAAATTATTACTATACAGACAAACGTGACACAATTCACCGTCTTCCTTCATCTTTTATGAACTGAAATTATAAAGATACTCTAAGATTCACCATGGAATGTCTAAGAACAATCTTAAAACTTAGGACAAAAAGACTTTCTGCGAGAATCACCGGCGTTCTGTGCTTTATCTTTTAACTGTTGAGAAAGTAATTTAGGAGGCCACAGTTTGTTGCGTCATACGGAGTAAAATACTGTGCAAAACGTTGAGGTGCTTTAGATGTTTATATTCTTATCCAGCAGGCAAAACCGTCCTCGAATGTACTCAAAGTCATTCTACAGCTTAATACTCAGCCGGTGCTATAAAGAACTAATGTTCAAAAAAAGGTTTTCCAATGGCAGCTGGACTTGTTTTAGTGCATTGACGACGTTGCACCCTGTCTTTTACCCTTGGGAAACCTATTTTGAGATAATTATGACCTGGATTACAGATATTTAACTAACGTTAAATAATAGAGACAAGATGAGTGGTCCTGTAATAAATTATATAGTTCCACAAAGGCACAGAAAGTGACATCGTAAGTATAAACAAACCGTAATCTCTAAACAGAATAACTTGATTACGATCAAACAGCTAGTTTCACGCGTGACGATAAAAAAAACTAACGACTGTTTACCTCACATATGGCTCACATGTATCCAGCTGGTGTTACCATTAACTCTGTCCGGTGCAGTCCTGTCTATTTTCTCTTCCGCCTTTGTTTCCAGTGAACATAAAGGTTCTGCTGCTGTTTAATTATAATCTGATTCAAACATATCTATGTACAAAACAAAAATAAAAGTAGTAACGGTCTCTTTACAACATAAAATGTAGGAAATGAAAAAATCATTTTTTCTCCTAATTTGTTAAAAACCATAGTAGTAACTCAAGATTAGCTTCCTGCGTTGGTTGGAAACGACTTTTTATGTGGAAGGGACTCTCTTAACTTTCATGCTGGACAGCTTCATTGAGCTCCTATTAGCGATAAGAAAGCAGTAGTGTGGTATTATAAAATACATTTCTATAAATATTTACGCTTTTTTTATCCACGTGAAAACACAGCGTCTGACAACTGTGTAGGGAAATGTGTTTGTCCCCCCTCTTACTCGTTCAAAGTGGTACAGCCCACAGCCCGCGGTGCTCGAAACTGTTTTGGTTTTGTTAACGGTGAGAACGGAGAACAGTCAGGTTAGTAAAAGCTTTTTATTTTCTACAAAACAAAATGACACTATTTGTTAAATATGTGTTTTCTACATAAAGTGGCCTTTATTGTATTATATCGATATTATGAACGATATGGATACGATAAGCTAACTTAAACTAGTCCGTCAAACTTCTGCCATTGTCGAAGTCTTTGCTAGTAAGCTAGCTTACCAACGTAACGTGCTATTTTATTATGAACTAAAGGGACGTAACCAAAAATTACTTAAAACTCAACTTTCTTTGGACAACATGTTTATATTATAATTTAACTTTTTAGAGACGCTTTGGGAGGCGTGTTAGCTATTTCTTTAACATAAACAAAGTTATATCTCTATGATTGAACATCCTTCAGGATGGACGAGAACGTCAACAAGAACAGTGAAGAGGTGGAAGTGTTAGAGGCTCAGATTGAGCACCTCCGAACAGAAATTAAAGAGTTGCAGCACCAACAGTGGAACCACAACAAGAACATGACATTTAATTTCAGAGGACAAATGCAGGATGCTCTGTGAGTTTTTATTTTTACCTTTTAGATTTCTCTCACATTTAAACTTAATTTCAAATTTAGATAGCAAAACAATGACATGCTGGAAATATTGTCAAATTTCTATAATTTCACTCCCCAGGTTGTGTATGTTTGGACAGCTACAAGGAGAAGGAAAGGAAATTGTGCAGTCAAAGTTGAAGAAGGAAGTGGATGAGATGGAGGATGATTTAAGGCAACAAACACAGATAAATGGAATCAGTCTCAGCAGCTGCATAAGAAAGACTTTGGGAAGCAGTAAGAGAACAGTTAAAAACATTTTTAGTACAAAGCCTCACTGACGTTTTACCAGTTAACATATTAATCAGTGTCTGAGAAATAAGCTAAATCTTAATCTTAATGCCTAGCAGTGTTATATGTGTGTATTTATACAAGGGAGCAACAGCACTACCCATTAACACCAGATAATTTAATGTAATTAGATTTTCAACAGTTTTTTCATCACTCATTTTAGGTTTTCTTTTACATAGAACACATATCCCCCAGTATAACAACACTGTGTAAATTCTCATTATTTAACAGCATCATTACTACAATTTATAGCTTTTTCTCGTACCTACAGGAAATTAATTTTGTGATATGAAATAGGTCTTTTGTCATTTTTCTGTGATATTTTGTGTAAATAATGTATATATCATTGTGGAATGTGTGTTTTCTACACTAGGTGGCAGCAAGCGGGTGGAGCAGATTTGTGTGTCAGGTAACTGCTCTGAACTAGCCTTCCAGGTTGAGTTCCAACTCACTGAAGACAAGGTGCATAATTTTATTTTTCAAATAAGCAATTAAATAGACAGAAGGAGGTATTTTCTTTTTTGACCACCACGAATTGTAATCTGGTCTAAATTACTGTTAAATTACTATTACCTTTTTTGGGTCTTTGATCCCTGGGGTGTGCTTAAGGTTTTGATTATAAATCATAAATTAATTTCTTGATTGTTGACAAGAAGAATGTATGCCTACAATTAAAAGAAGATTCCTGTGTTGCTTTGCAGTCATAAAGAGGTTACTCCTCACATTTATGGACTGTGTTGTTGATAGAATGGCTGCAGGTGCTGTGTCAAACCAGCAGAAGGTGATATAGGTTCATTTTGAGTTGTTCACTGATCAGGCATTAAGTGCACATCCGTTTTTAGAAGTTCCTCAGACCTTAGCAGCAGCTGTTGCAGGTGAAGTCATTTCACTGGCAGCAATACATTACCTTGATCTGATGATTCCTCTCCATATTACAAGCACAGGCTTTTGGTTGTGTTTTATACTGTACAATGACTACCTCTGAGAAAAAGTTTGGGTCAGTGAACAGCATAAAGGAGAAATGTCTTTGACCCCCAAAATATTCACCCACAAGAAATGTCAAAACAGTCCTTTAGGCAAAGATTGGTATCCTTTTTAGATTTCTTTTTATTCTAGTTCTTATATGATGCCTGAATTTAGTTATTAATACCAAAAACCGAAATGTATTTCTTTTCAAATTTCTGTTTAGGTTCAACTTTCATTCTTACAGCTATTTAACTGAATATATGTAACCCCTCAAGTTTTATCTTGTTTTGATACACTCTTTTGTGGCTCTTATTTATAGGTTTATTATTACTTTTTGTATTGCAGCATACTAAATGTGAGCTACTTCAACTTCTAGCAAGTTTAAGCCTCTAGTTTAGACATGGTGTTACATTCAAAATGAATCACAGAAAGCATTTGTATATCCCCAAGTATGGAGCATCTTTATCCTTAACACACAGATTTGACTATTTGGTGAAACAATTTTGTCGTTCTTTCTGAAAACAAAGTGTTCAAAAGCTGTAGTTGGCTCAAATTAGCATAAAGACTAGAATCAGGAATAATGGCTTGACTCTAGTCAAATATCAAAAATACATTTAATCAGAAGACCATAAATGAACATGCAGTCTGTGTTTTGTCTAAATTGCAAGAAAACAGAAATGTAACCCTCGCAGTTTCTGTGTGGATTAATGGGTGTATGTTCTGGCATTTCAATATTTCTATAATTACTGTCAGTGTGTACATGGCTACCCCCGACAGAGGTCTAGCAGCTGTCCAAACAACAACAATTTTCCCAAGGGAAAATAACGTATTCATTGCTTACTGTCTAAAAGCTATTGTTTTGTAACCTTTGTTTGTGCGATTTAAGATGGTGTTCTCCATCACTAATCTTATAATAATAATAATAATAATAATAATAATGAATACTTTATTGATCCACTTGGGGAAATTGTTGTTTGAACAGCTGCTAGACCCGTGTCTGTGCTACTACGGGGTATCAGTGTCTTGTCCAAGAACACCTCGACATGTAACCTGGTGGGACTGGGAATCAAACTCGCTCACCCTTGGGTTTGAAGCCACTGGTCTACACACTGAGCTATGTAACTGCAAATGATCAAACCGAAGAGGCAGTTTCTTAAAGTAGTAATCAGTTGTGTGTTTTCCTGCAGCATGATCAGAGATCTAATCAAACAATCAGTGATCTGAATGTGTTGATGGATGACACTGACCTACAGATCTTCAGCAGCTTCCTGTCCAGGTAAGAACTAACATTACGTATTAATGTTAAGAGCAAAATTGTTCAGAGCTGTCCAGCAACACTTGAATAGTGAGAGGAGAGTGCTAAAAAATATTTGGTATAGTTTTAATATGGAAGTAATGGTACATAAGTGGTTGGGTTTAGTGTTGCATTTAGCTGTGGAAACTGTGGAGCTCGAGAGAGAGAAGTTACTTCCTCATTTCCCTATCCCTGACCAATCACTGTGGTCATCTAAATACACTGTCTGCTTTGTCTAGCTCTACATATTTAATATTGGATATTATTCCAGTCTGGGTGAATAAGCCTGTTTAGGTTAGCTGAAGTGTTTATTAAACTAGTAGATGTCAAACTACAGAGCGCTGTCATACAGCTGAACCTCATCATTCTCTCTCTGCTTTTTATTCACAAACACAGCAAGGCAAGGTATTTATATTGCAAAGCTGAAACACAGAGGCTATTCAAAATACAAAGATTTTGAAACGACATAAAAAAAACTAAGGGTTTAACTTGTCAAATATGCCATTATTTTCCCAATGGCTCCATCCCACTGAGGCATTCTGGCTATCTTCTACGTGTCTTATTGGCACTTCTAATGTAGTGTAGCAGTTATTATTATTGGTTACACCTGCTATCAGTCTTGTCTGTTGAGATTTACTCACTCATCTCTAGAGATTCATGTTCTGCCTTTATTGGACCCAACGCTGACATGATCCACGCAGCTACAGCTTAGACTCTGATTCAGCTTAGAAGCAGAAATGCAGCTTAACTCGTACATTCTAAAAGGTGCTTCTTTACAGTCCCGGCACAGGACTGTATGTGCATCAAAGCTCTTTGCTTTAAATTTGTTGGGATCTAGTTTGCTTCTCCTTCTTTCGGTATCGACCTAAACGCCATCCTTTGTACTTGGGTGTTATAAGATGCAGGTATAAAGAATAAACGTGTATATACACAAACTTTGGCTTTAGAAAGTATTTGGACTGCTTTACTTTTCGCACACTTTACTGAGATTAAATTCAAAATTTATAAAATTACTGTTGCTCGTCAGTTTACAAATAAAACCCATAAAGTGCTGTGTTAGTTTGCTCTTTTCTGTTCAAAACACAGTGAGACCAGGAATCAGTCTCTCTCTGAGTTTTTGGTAGTGCTCCTTTATATTGGAGGGTGCTGCCATGTCTCTATCAGATTTGTGGTATATAGACTAAATGTTTTGTGTGTGTCGCAGGTGCGTTTGCAGTCCTTAAAACCAATCTGCCAGAAAGTGTGCTCTGTCAGTGGCACCACAAAGCAAAAGTCTGATTTTCTTTACGTTTGAGGCCAAGTCACATCTGGATTGTATGGTCCAGCCTACAGAAACTGGCAAACAATAGATGGAAAAATACTGAAGACAATGATTCTGACACACACAGCTGCTTCCTCCAAGCCTGTGTACGAGATAGAGTTTTACAGTTTAAATCAGACTGATAGTATTTGTGAAATCAAGTAGACACTGGTAGTCGTGTTCTTTTGTTTTTATTGAGTGTATATATCATGTCTACACCTGTCTTCCTGTTTTCCTAAAGACAGATGAAAATGGGTGCTTTGTGCCACTTACATTTAATATGTGAGCTGTTGCACAGATGGATATTGCGAGCCCGCTGTAGTTTTATGTGCATGACTTCACAGAGGATCTATACTGTATTGTATGTCCTCATGCATATCAATTTAACCGGTTAGAAATCTAGCTATTGAGACATCACATTTACATTTTAGCTTTAATTCAAATGTGGTTTAATTTTAACCATGTTGCTTATGAGCATAACAGTTAAACGACTATAGACCAACAGTGACACAAGTGACTGCAATCTTGAATTACTGTTGATGCAGTGCATTGTGGGGTTGAAGGAGAACCTGAGGCACAATGCATGATATCGAGCTGTCCTTAAGAATGTAAATAATTAAAACACAGTGCTACTATTGTCATTGATCAACTCTTGTAAGTCCGTGAACCATTTATATTCCCAGCTTGAAGTTGAACAAAGGCTAATTACAGGCTATTGCATTTCAAATTACAGTTTGTTTCCTGATCCAAGTCAAACTGATAATGTGAAGCCAAACAGCACTGAGGTCAGGGCAGCAGAAGGAAAACACAGAAAACGCTGAAACTAAAAGGGAGGCTTCCTTTCAAGGCAGTTATTGCTTTAAATGTGTGGAAACACATCTACAGTACATGATTGCAAGATAAAAAGATTATTAGGATTCTGATTATTATGACAAAATCAATCAAATGATGACAGGAACATAATGTAATCTGCAGTAAATATGTTGGTTAGATTTGTTGGTTTGTATTCAAACATTTAAACTACGGTTTGAAAAAATGAAATAAATTGAAGTAACTCTGTAACAAACTGTCCTAATTAAAAGTGTACATATGTAATGTCCAATCATCCGTTATCTAACCTGACGGTTCAGGTTGGGACTACCATTGGATTTTAGTAAGGAAGAGACTTCCTTATCCTGTTAAGAGATGCTAAAGTTGATCCCACCTGTTATTGGGTGAAAACTGTAATGAATAAATGTGTATATGTACACACATGATGGCATTTAAATCCATACAGTGTTTATTTAGGTTGGTCTTTTTTCAACATTTGATGCAAAGGATTTTACAGTTCAAAACATTATCAAACCAGGGATCAGTCTTTTCCTCTGTGTTTTTGGTAGCACTCCATAATATGGGAGGGTGCTGCCATGTTTCCATCAGCTCTGGGTGGAATAACAGTCTTCTGGAAACCTCACCCAGCTGCTGTCTAGCCCCTGGCCCCCATGGAAAACTCTGGAAAGCCTTTAGCAGAATATCCCAGACTCACTCAGACAGAGAAAACCAGATCAAAACAAAGATTCTTGTTTGTTTTTGCCCTTAAGATATACAGCATATAGTGTATGTAATTAGGCACTTTTTGAAACGTACTTCAACCTCTGACCTATATTCTCCAGTCTCTTGTGGGTTTCTCACCAAAAACTAACAACAAAACAATTTTATCTGCACTTTGTGTTTACGGTTATGTTAGATAATGATGATTACTAATACACTATATGTACACCTGCCTGTCACATGGCAATATATGAATTAATTAACCAATTAATTAAGTTAAGTCTTAACTTAAAAGTGTTTTCTGCATATTTAACTTCTTGTAGGCTGGCAGCGTAGGGGCAAATGCGTAACAAGGGGAAGGGGAAAGATGGGACATGACAGCTGTCCAGGTGCTCAGCTGGAGTTGAACTGTGGACATCATCATCATCCTTATGTGGCAACTGTAGCCATTTGATTACTGCTTTAATGACGTGGTAAATGTTATTTCAGGGTGGAGGAGAGCAGGGATCTTCTGCTGTTCTTCAGAACTGTAAGGACTTTCTCCGACAGATGTGATGAGAGATGCAGAACCTTCCAGCATTTCCAGGTAAGTGAAGACATACTTGGACAAAAAGGGACTGTGGTTAGCCACTTATTGTGTAGTTGACACGTGAAACGTATTTAAGTGTTCCTCGCAATGAATGTGAATCCTTTGGTTTTAACTAGTTTAGTTCTTTCCCCCTACACAGTCTGTACTGGACACGTCTGATCACATTTTTCCAAGACATGGCAGTATTTTGGCTGGATAATTTTTCTTTAGTTGTTTGTATGCGAACATAAACATGATCTAACCTGAATTCCTTTACTGGGCAGACCAGATGGTCCATCACTCAGTGTGATGGCAGACTGAATCTCTAACATCTGCTTACCCTCCTGTTGGGGCCTGACCCTCATTCATCAGTAGAGAAGCCATGTTGTCTTGTCCAGCCAGAGGTCAGATGGTCAAACCCAAAGGTCTGGGTCTTTCATGTGGCACAAAGATTTAATAGGTGAATGGTTGGAAATACAGATACAATAAAGATAAAATGGATGATATACAGGTGGTTGATGGTTTAAGTCCTGGTCCTTCTCCCTAGTGTTTCCCACTTGCCCGGTGGAGAGAGTTGCGCCTGAAGGGTATCCGGCATTTAAAATCATTCTTGCCAAATCAAATATATAGATATATGCAGAGGCATGAGAGACTAAGTGTACCCTTTTGAGTAATCCTGTACCTGTTGACTTGAGGAAAAAACATTTATTTTAGATATTAGCATCATTTTCCTTATCATCCACAAAAATAAATGGATCCCTCTGATAGTACTATTTTATAAAGAGGCTTAGTTTGTATACAGCTTTAACTGATGAAAGTGTAAAACAGTTATGATTAATTGGTAAATAATGAGGGCATAGTAACTATCATGATGGTAATGTATTGAAAATATAGCAGTAAAGTAAGTAAGTTGCAGAAGCAATATGGAACCTATTCTCATGTTTACTCAGAGAATGTAAAGTTCTGCCAACTTGGCTGGGCTGGAGGAGGATTAACCCACATTTTCCATACTCGCCTGTGAGCTTTAAACTCTTATTTTGCTTTACTTGCCTTTTCTACAGTGTTATTGTGGAAAAATGGATTTCCCATTGTAACTGTTCCTCTGCAGTGTGGGTAGTAACTTGTATGCTAATTTCTACGCTTTAATGACAGACACTAGCACAAACGTAGATTAAGAAACAATTAACAAACAATATTTAGCAAAGACTTACAAACAGTCCAGGTCAGGAATCTCAACAATTCTGTTGTGGGTAGAACACTAGCCTGTCAACATGGGACTAAACAACTACAGATGATGGTAAGCTACATACCAGTTACAGACCACAGACGTTTACAACCATGTGCCCACTCACTGATTGCCATTTCTCCATTGTGAACTTATTTGTGTTAAACTTCTCTGCACACAGACACATAAACATGCACAGGCTCTGTCAGCCATGGGGAATGTTGTAACGCAGTTGTTTTTATCATACATTTAAGATGACAATATACTTATTCTTGTGCTTTGCAGGGACCGACAGTGTTTAAGGTATATCTGAAATACTGTTTTTTTAGATAATGTTAATGTTTCAGTTGTGTCAAATACATTGACACTGCAAATGTTGTAGTGTGATCAACACTCGCAGTGAGTGTGTGAATGTAAACCTTTCTTTTGTTACGCTTCAATATTTGGCAAAGTGAATAAGCTAATATAAACCCTGTTAATCAAGGTAAGATAATTAATACACAATGTAGCCTGATTATATACCAAATATTAATCTCTGCTGATGGTAGAGGTAGTCCCATTCATAGGCGAAATTTCAAAAGTATAAATCATAACCTATGCTATAAACAACCGTGCCAATAAAATGCCATGTGCAAAGTAATTAGAATTGTATTAGGTTTTCTGCCAGAACATGGTCTAACAGTTTAAAACGGGCTTCTGTTTATATGTGATGCAGACTCAAATCCAGACTCAAATCTATTTTAATAAAAAAAGTTGAACTTTATTAAAATAATCATAAAACATGGCCATGTTACATACATATCTTCCTGTACACCACTATCTTATTCACATCAGTAATAGTTTTAAAAGTAGTTTTTATTACTGGAAAGGAAGTGTTAGGGTTACAAGCAAGACATTTTAAAAGCAGAGAGAGACGGGAGTAATTTTCACATTACTATAGTTCATAGATACATTGTCGCTTCACTTCAGCTGATGTCTATAAATATGTTAACTCACTTAAGAAAGCCTGCAGCTGGACAAGTCCACATGGCAGTTGTCCTTATGGAGAGGCATTAGTAATGTAGTAATTAAATTCATACACACAACACACACAAGTTTTATTAATTCCTAGCAATTATTCTGAGACTTCGTGAGAAGTATTTACAGACTGTTGCTGCTGGCATTTCAAGACATCTAATGTTTATCAGCTGTTTGAGTCAGCTGAGAGCTGTAGTTGGGCAAGAGGGAAATGTCAAAGCAACAAAGAAATCATGTAGAGAGCCATGTTAATAATGCTCACGGGCTATTTTCCTGTTATCTGAAAGTGCCATTTCCAAAAAATATAAAATATCACTGTTATGTGGCAGGATTCAGTTGAAGGAAATGACTAAATATCAGCATGCAAGTATCAAGTATTCCTTTTATAGGAAATGCTTTGAAAGATTCTCTCCTACTGTCATCAGGACAATAACAAATTAGGGAAAATACTGACATTTGTGGTTTATGCAAAAACATCTAACTGCCTCTAAGTCATGTATTTTTATTTCAGTAATAGTTGTCTAAAACAATGGCCAATCGACCCACTGTGAACAATTAACTAAAATAAATCCTTTCGACCAAATTTCACTTTGAGTGGCTAAAATCTTTTTTACTTACAGAATACTCATTTAGGTCAGAAAAAGCAGAAAACACATCTGTAATGTTGAATTACAGATATTATACCTTGAATTAATTTCTTTCTGTAACTCGCAATATACAGAAAAATATATATTATATGCCTGCAGCCAGATACTGACTGCAGACATAAGTTGGTTCTGTTTCACAAGCAGTTTGTCTGGTCTCATTCGTGCAGCGCAGTGTCAGGTCAAGATGAAACCATAAACTGAACTGTGATTGTAGAGGTGGATACTTCTTTACTCATTTTAGGGGTTACATCAGTTCTACTGGCATTATGTAAACTGGGGAATGAAACATTGACAAAACATCTTATCGGTAGTATCTTCAGACCAGGATGTGGTTAATAAACTGTTACTCCACCACACAATTAAACTTGGACCAGACTGGACAAACTCTTTCAGCTCTACCCCTTCACTGTAGTGAATGGTTTCATTTCGACCTGACAACACAGGCCATTTTGTAGGTTGACTGAAGTAAAATCATTGACGGCTTTCCCTCACAATGGGTCCAGTGCCCCAGAATCCACTGTGTTGTGGGAAAATTGCTCCATCAGCAAGAAAAGGGGCTACAGTAAAATGTCTTCCATTTCAGCGATAACGTCCGGAAGGCAGTACCTTCATACAGGTGAAGCTATCCGGGTACTTGGACAGCACCACAGGGTTGCTGTCCAAATGGACTTCACTGAGGCTTAATCGTAGGTAATAGGTGTCATTGGACTTGCAGAAGGTGTCTTTGTTGACATCAGTGATGTTGTTGTTCTGGAGGAAATTGAAGCAATGTTAAGAATATAACAGGATAAATACAATTTGCTGGTAGAATAAAATTACTCAATATTGATTACTCCTTTAATATTAATTTAAATCTGGTTTTGTACATTGAACAAAAGTTGGAAAAATAATAAATCTTTATGAATGCATTATAGGAAGGGTTAGGGTTGGTTCTAGTTAGTTTTCAGTAGTTTCTTAAGCTAATTTATTTGTGTGTGTTATTCTAAAGTTAAAGAGACAAACCTGTAGATGTAAGGTTCGAACACTCTCTGGGATATGTGGAACAGCTTCCAACTGGTTGTTGGCCAAGAAAAGGTTGATCAGCTTGGTCAGTTTCTTTTGGGGAAAGAAATTGCATTGTGACCAAGTAGATTACACTTTGTTGGACATATTTATATTTTAATATATGTATTGTTTAAATTGGGTATTTTCTTTTACATCGACACTCACTAACTTGTGACTTTACTAATTGAAAAACTGATTAGAATTGACGGTCTTTACCTTAAACGCATTGGCTTTGACACCCTTGGTTTTGAGGAGGTTGTGGTTGGCGTTGAAGGATGTGAGTTTGGCAGGGAGTGTGGGAAGTTTTACCAGTCTGTTTTCAGCCAAAGACAATTCCTCCAGCATGGTTAGCTTGGCGAATGTTCCATCTTCAATCTCTGAGATCATGTTCCCTGTCAGGTCAATCCGCTTAAGAGTCACTGTTGATAGAAAAAAGGAAAATTAATAAATGAGTTGTAGCCATTTGTGACGGCTCACCTTTGTTGTTGTGCCATGCAATTAATTGTGCATGGAATGTTGGCACCTCTCCATCTTTGTATTCATATTTACATATTTCTAAATACATTTACCTTAATTCACCTTTTTGCTCACTCTGAGCTGCAGGTTTAGACTTTTTGTTTTGGATCAACTTGTTCTTGTTCAGATGACAGCCAAATCATTATAGACACCTCTAAAAGTGTTTGTCCAGTATTACATTTCGACGACTACAGTTCAGCACATTTCTTACAATGTAGTACCTTTTAAAGACCTATGGTACTTCAGATAATCAGTAAGCAGTATTGCAAAGTGCTTTTCCTGTTCTGAACAACTATCTGAAATTGACTGATTGGGACCACTTTTACCTAAGAACTTTAGTCATTAAAGACAATGTTAATGCTATGTTACACTGTAATAAACTTAAATATGCCAATATCATCATAATCAAATAATGACAGCATTCTTTGACATTTTTATTAGTGTCACGCCTTAACCATGGCAGCAGTTGAACTGTCTCTCTGATCCAGGACGTAGAATGAGCAAGCACATGAACTATGAATCAAAATCCACATGATAGACATCAATGACTCTTTAAGTTCCAAAATTAAACACCTTCAGAAAGGTCTAAAGAGAGAGAGACGGAGGGCAAAGCACAACTATAAGAAGCAAAGTTAATGACATGCAATGATGAATATGAGTTGACAGAGGAGATGAAAATGAAAATGTTGCTAGTTTTACACCAGATATAATGGGATTGGATTTGATCCTACAACCTTCTGCATCCCTTCTGAGTCTGATGCTTATCTTATTGAGCTAACTGGCTTTGAAACTCTCTCATCGATGCCATTTTTTTATTGTTGAGTCATGAACACAGACTTTCACTGAGGCCTGAAGTTCCTTAGATGTTGTTTTGGATTCTTTTATGGCTATATATAGTTATGGCGATATATCAATATTTAAATATAGTATTGCTATAATTGTTAAATGCACCCCTCTGAAAAACAACTCACAGCCTTCACCTTCAATCCACTTCAAGAAAGCAGGAAGGGTGGTGAGGAGGAGGAGAGGAACTGGTTGGTATATATGTTAGGACAGTGGCTCATCCACTGTGTATGAGCATCGGGGCAGATACAGGGGATCCTTAATTAAAGGACAATAAAGATGATTTGAGTTCAATTGAATTGACAACTGTAGACCTGTTCTAAAGGAAAGCTAACCTGAAATTACTTCTATTGTGATCTGTGAAAAATATGATTAACTCCCATTTTGTGAAAATTACTGTTATACTGTGAAATTTTTAAAAATACCATGAAATAGTATTTTGGTCATACTGCCTACCTCTCTAATGTATTGTGTTATTGTCTCATGCACATATATATTTGTGTATAAATGTGCAAGAAATGGTTTTCAGACTTACCAATGTCACCAAAATCTTTAGCAGCAAGCCTTTTGATCTTGTTGAAGCGGGCATACAGGTAAGCTGTTTCTTTAGGTAGTGTGGGAACAGTAGTCATCTCTGGACTGACCTCCTCACAGTACACAGAGCCACTCAGACACACACACAGCAGGCAGGTGGGTAGGTCTGCAACACATTCACCACATAAACACCTAATCTACACAGTAATCGTCTATGGCATTGCTTATACTTTTATCAATAGAGAGCTGTTGCTGTTGCAGGTAGGATGGAATGCCATAATTCAATTATGACTTTCAATGCATCATAAAAAGGATTTCTGGATGAAAAGCCTATAAAATGTGAGTCTGTGTCAGTTGTGTTTAAGTGTCTTGCATTTTGATTGTCTTTTATCACATTAAACAAAGTAGAAATATTCTTCTTTGTGACTTCTCTAACTTTCCTAGACCTTCAGACTATAGGCATGTTGCATTAACTCAAAACAGTTGGCCAACTGACTTTCCCAATCACTTAAGTTAGAGTTTTTTGTGTGTGTATCTTACCAGGTGATGACCAGGTAAACTAGTCTTACCAATGGCAGCTGCTCCATCTGGAATTGGACTGTCATCACTGTCATCAGCAGGAGACAGCACCCTCTGTGGGACAAAACATGGCCTGTTCATATAATGGCCAGCACATTGGCTAGAGCAAAACAATAACTCTGCCACTGCGTTATGAGTTTTGAAGAACAGGCTTGCATATTTGAAGAAGACAATGAAACTGTGTTGTACATCTATCTGCTTGGCCTAGCCTGGGCTGGTTAGCTAACGGTAGCATAAGTAATGTAAATGTTCCTGTTGGACAGCCAGTTCACATAGATAAGGTGGACAATATGGTTTGATATAATAGTTAACTGCTTTCCTTTAACTTTTGCTGTTGTTAATTCATTGCAAACAGTAAAACGCAAGAGTTCTTGTGTGTAGGAGTGTGTTGGTGATATTGCTTACTCCTTGGTCTTTCACAAGGCTGCTCCTTTTTAATTAAAGGTCTACCAAGCGTAAATCTAGCGGGGATGTGTACTTGGATGTATTTGCACGTCTTGGATGATGTTTCTGTCCTGTTTTCTGTTTTGCATTGGAAAGAGCCTCTGCATGTTGTGCCTTACTGTACTGTCTCAGTGGTTCTCTTGAAAGGTAGGAGGAGGCTGTGGTTTGTGACACATTTCTGTTGATGGTTTGAAAACAAAGTCTTTTCATCACCACAATCTACAATCTAGCTTTGCTTTCAAGGTTATCTTGGCTAGATATATTTGTAGAGCTCTCATAACCATTCACATTATTTTCTGCAGCTGGACAACTACCCACAGCCTAACATCTGGAAGTGGGTATGATTTTAGTTATTGATGAGCTGCAATATTGTTCTTCTGTGTGGTGATGGTGTTTTTATTTTACCATGTTTCAACATTTTTTCCTGAGAGCAATCTTAGTTCCTGATTACTGTGGTGGTGTAGATATGTTTATACCAGTACTATACCAAGAGTCTTTGAACTTAATGACCAGGTTTTGGACAGTCAATCTTTTACACTGTCAAAAAGCACTGTCAAAAACAGGTTGGTTTTACAGTTGTGAATTTCTTGTCCCTGACCCCAAGGACGTTATTCACATTTGCAGGAGCTCACAAATGTAATAGTTGTGCTGGTAAATCTCAATTAGGCAGTAATCTATTAGACCCTATGACCTTAGTGGATTTTATTTTAAAACAAGCATTTTTGCAAAACAAACAGGAAGAAGAAAATAAATCTCCATCAGCAAAGTAACTATTAAAAAGCTTTAATTCTACTCCCACATTGGTCACATAGCCTATCCTCTTTCACTGTATCCTTAATGCAGTCCAATTAAGTGCTTGTAAGCAAAATGCTTTTGCTAAGGAATTCTCCCACAAGCAAAATGGAAGAAGAAAACTTTCCACATTGTGGCTTTCAAAATCTCTCTAATAATTCTAGCCTAGGTATAAGCTCTCTGATGGGTCTGGCATAGACAAAATCCTCTATGAAAAACAGCTGGTCCCAAAATAAGTTTTTACTCATTAAAACTTGAATTACATTTAATGGCCACATTCTCTCATACATATCTATTTAACTAATTCTCATTCTGAATTGTGTTTGGGCTTTTCACTCACCACATTGATTCCCAGAGGACAAATCAGACCAGACTTGTTTGTGGTCATCCAGATATTTCTTGAAGGGGTCAGTTTGGTCGATTCAGGGTTTGATTTGTTTTTGTTTTATTAATATTGTGGTTAGATTATTGCTCTTGTATATCAAACTATTAATTATGGTGTCATTTTTCCTTGGAGTTAGAACAATCCTATCATATCCTTATCTTATCCTGTTAAGAAGAAATATCTCCTAAAAGAGAGAACTTCTCTGGTCTGCCCAAAATCTTAGCAGTGTGCCTGTGTTCATAGTTTTCTATTTAAATCAAATTCTGTACTGCATATTTAATTAGTGTTGATGCATGCATTTATCTTTATCACCACCTATAAATTATTATTGTGCAATAGTAACAATTACAGCTGTTAAGTATGTCTTCTGTCTCCAAATTTGCTGTGAGTAGCATCATTAACATTATTAATCCAAAAAGTAATTTATGTTTTTGTCATTACAACATTTAGACTAACAAGTGAGACATAAATAATGGGAGTCCTTACCCTAGTCCTCTTTGATTTAAAATTTTCACTGAAGTATCCATTCAGTTCCCTGCCAGGTAGAGATCCTGGTATCAACTGTGAGTCCTGCTCAAACCTCCTAGCCAAGGCTGCAATGAACCACGGCACCAAGATACATGTGAATAAAAGAGCCTTCATGCTGTCCAAAGCAGTTTGACACCAACACACCAGCTTGCCTTAAAGCCTGAGTTTGGGTCTGCAGCGGCTCTCAGCTACGAGCCCCTGTTGGGATGTGTCAAGTGACTGTATTTAAAGGCTGAACCAGTAGCTTCCAGCAGAGTCTTAAAGCAGAGTTTATAGAGCAGAGCACTTAACCATTCCCTGACCACCCACCTTCCATCTGCTGTGAGAGAGTGAGACAGAGACACAGACAGGATGCACAGAAAGCACCAGACACGTGAAAACAGGCACATATGGAAAAGAGAGTCAAGGAGAGACCTGAGGGTTTTTTTCCTCTTAAATGTCGCTTACATTTGTACAAAAAGTACATAGAGCAAAAACTGCAGAGAAAGCAGAAAATGTTAAAGTTGACAACTACACTGCGTGTGTTTTGTCGAGAGAAACGTTTGTATCTGCCTGTTTTTTTATCTTTTGCTGGCTCTGTTTCTCTCTTGGGCATTGGTCAAACAACACATTTAGCAGCTATTACTGTGATCAACAGCTTTGTCTAGACTAACAGTCAAATCTGCTTTGGTTTTTAGAGCTCTACACTTAGACTGACTGATCAGGTTAAGGCTGATCTTTAAACCATCTAACAATCAACCTTTCTTGGCTAAAATAAGGCCAGTGCAATTTATGTAATAGACATGGATAGTTGTAAAGACAAAATGTGTCAAAGTGCAGAGACTGTGGAAATCTAATTTGCATGGTTTCCAGGTTCCCATGGGCTAGCATAAGGTAATTTATTTTCACTTCAAGCTCTAATAGAATTTTCAGAAGGGATTCGTTCTATTTGTGCTGCACCAGATTTATTGTGTGTGTGTGTTGTTTTTTTGGTCTTTTTGCATTGGGGGGGGGGGTTCTGGTTGGCCTTTAGGAGTTTTTACCAGCTATTCAATGGCTAAAACACTTTGCGATAGACTGTCAACACCATTATCAAAACATGAGGGAATTCTATTTGGAGGAATCCTGTTCATCCCTTCACTAGAGCTCAACAGACTTGGAACACCGAAACTGTTTTGGATGCCTCACTAGCGCATTATGTCAGAGTTTCCTTTGCTTTTGTACATGTTTGTACATTATATACAGAATCCAAAAGATGATATAGAGTCTCTTGCAGAACAATTAGTGGCCATTAAAGATTCTCTTACAGCCCACATAACACTTTTTATTAATCAGTTCTTTTACTAAGGTACAGGTATAAATAATATGCTCTTCTGCTATTAACATAGAAATTCTGTATAGAAGCTTTCATTATTGTATGAATGGACTGGCACATATGTTCCGTCTTACTGTAAAGTTAATTTTAAATGAGGGTCATGTCCTAATACATCAGCACAGCAACCTAAATCTGTGTTTCTGACATAAAGTGCTCTATATAAAGAGGACTGTGTTTGTGAGCTTAGAAACATGAAAGCCCCTCCAGCAGCAGCATTTGGTTTTCTTATTTCTTCCTTTCTGATATTGAGTTGTCTTGAATGATAATGTTTTTTCAGAAGATCAGATGCTTCTCCTATTCCAACATTTTATATCTTACTTTCAATTAATTTGACTGTCAAACCTTCAATTCATTGTCAAGGTTTGTCCCACTTTGTGTTAAATTTAATTAGTAGAATAAATTAATTTCGAAACAAAGGCCAAATTATTTTATATATATCCCAGATAATCTACCAAGTCATTTATATTTTTAGTTTTATCTGGTCACTACCAAGATCTTATGACCACAGGAGTTTGTTACAATGCAGAATGACTGGAAAACTGAGAGTTTCAGTGTTGGGGCAGCTTCCAGCTCTTTACCACAAAGTGACACCAAAGCAATTTTCCGGTCAACCTCCTAATCGATCTTGCTCACACTTGTGAACTATATTTGACTTTAGTGAATCTAGCAACAGTATGCAGCTAAGTGCAAAGCAGATACAGATCAGCATCATGTGTAAGGCGGTTCGATTCCCCGCCTCCTCCAGTCATATGTCAAATTGTCCTTAGGCAAGGCACTGAATCCCAAGTTGCCCGCGGTGTGTCACGTCAGCCATCAGGGTGTGTGCGTGTGTGTGTGCGTGAGAGAGAAGGGGTAAAGAAGAAGCAGCTTTGAGTACCAGTACAGGCAGAAACGTGCTATATAAGTGCAGACCGTTTACCATTACCGTACCATTTAACTGCACTCAGTTCTAACCTTTTAATCTTATAGACTGAAAATGACTTGCATGTAAATCAGCTGCTTAACATATTCAGTGACCGTTTACGGACTATGAAAAAATACACAAGTGATGAGGTAATTAGATGTCAGAGTGAACTTAAACCAGAACAGTGATCCTAGGACAGTATTGTGTAAACATTTTGGACAGATGTCAGCTGTTGATCACGATTAATCGATGCATCACTATGGTTTAATTTGAATTATGTTTTTACAGTCTTGCACTTTGAAAAAGTTACAGAATGTTTGGCAAGAAATAACACATTAATACATAACAGCTAATATGACAAACAAAAAGACGGCATGAATGAAAAAACTGAATTACTGGAAAATGGCAAAGAAAAGTGTCCAGATTCCCAGTAAAAGAAATTAAGACTGTCTACTCGTTGTATTCAACAGCTGTTGAGGTACAGCTGTTCTTGGGTTGATTTCAGCCTTGGTTGTCAAATCAGAGATGTGTTGGGCTCCCCTAGAGCATTTCTTAAGTATTTGCAGCCAGGAGACTACTTCCCTATAACAAAGCACAGTGAAAGAGCAATGGCCCAAGTTTAACAGCAAAACAGTTAAATAGAAAACATGTGACTATTTAGGCCTTATAGAGAAGAGGGAAAAAAAGGGGCCCAGATATAAACATCCACGCAACATGAGCCCAGACTGTTACAGGTGTGTTAGCAATTATGAACACCTTTAAACTTTTATGACTCTGGGAAGAGGGCCAACAACTGGAGAATGTTTTTACCGTCACTAATTTTCTATACTAGAGTTTAGGCTGTCAGGGTGGTTTCACTGGTATTTCAGTGAACAATAAATCACATCCATGGGGAAAGCCACCCGCAACAACACACATTATACCTGTCTTATCGACTTACTCAATGTTTTGTGTGAACATGAACAAGTCCTTTTTAAAAGTTAGGAATGAAGTAAACAGTAAATAATGTGGTTGACATTAATGTGATTCAGTTACACTTGATTGTAAATTTGAGAACGCCTACATATGAATGGTACACCGTGACCACCACTTTTTCTTTTTGCAGTGTAGTTGTATGCACATACACAAGTGGACCTATATTTACATGCACGGCATGGAGGAATAGCTTGAAGCAACCCTATAACTAGAAATATGTTGGTCTAGATGTGTTGTGCGTTACTTTACCAAGAGATGTTCGCACTTGAAGTCCTCCGGATAATAAATGTCTTCTCTTTCCTGGCCCACTACTTACTCTTTCCTTATTGTCGACTGCACTGGTCTCTTATTTCTTTCCTCTGATTGCAATGTCCTTCTGTCCTTCTGTCTGTTAGGAGAACGCAATTAAGCACTGTGCTTCCCATACTAGGAATAGTCTGTTGTGTAAAGTGCTGTGAGAGCAACCAGAAACGTTTCTTAGGTTAGAAGCATAATTCTTCAATACAAGTAATATATTTCTTCACCTATATAAATGCTGTGGTGTTTGCTAGAGGGCTTTATTGCCAGTACATAAATACATTTGGTCCTTTTGTCCTAGACCTAAAAACAGAAATGCCATTAAAATAAATATTTCAGATGCTATTTTTCAGCAAACTGGCAAAACCAGTTAACTTGTTGCACAGGGTTGTAGGCTTTGAGTTTGCTTGCTCCAAGAACAGTAGATGCAATGGTATTATGTTTTACATACATTTTCTGCCAGCTGAGGTTGTGAGCTGGGTTTTGGGTGACGGGTGTAAGCAGGCAACATGTAACAGCAGACTGAAGCAAGCCTAGACAAAACAACATACATCAGTGAATTTACTCCACACACAGGCACCCATAGACTACAGCTTTCAACACAGTGGACCACCTGGCGAAACACTGAATAGTCTTTGTCTGAGTGGGTCTGGCTGACAACTGACATGATGTATTAAGCCACCGCTGAGAGCTCTGACTTTGGTCGTGACATAGCCACCCGCCAACTCTGGGCTGCTGCCAGCAGCTGCAGACCTGACACTGAGGTTTTTTATTTTTGTTCAGAGACTTGTTACATAATGAGAGTTACACGTTTTTCTAATTAAATGTTTGACACAAAAGTACTACTTTCAGTTCCCTTTTATGCTTCATGTGAATCAGCATTGATCAACCCATTATTCACCTCTGCTGAGCCTTGAGCCTTTAGAGCAACTTTATGCATCATGCATCAGGTTCAGTTTCTGCTTACTGCAGGTTCAGTATCTTCTGTATTCTGACCACTGGGTTTGAGGAGCGTAGTCCTATACATCTTAACCATGTTTGGCTCCACACAAGTGTGAGACCACTTTCTCCAGAATGAACATAATCAAAACTAAATATTGTTCCAGGCTCACCAATAAACACCTCCACATGTATAAAAATGGTGACTACTGACTTCGCCACATCTTATTTTCTACTATTTCTTGCTTTAAAGACTTTCTGGATGTCAGAAATAAAAGGTGCTCTTAATTTATTGCTATGATTTGAGAATTTTAAGAAGGAGATTCTGAAACTAATGCAAGATCAGCCAGTGGTTTTACAGGAGAAGAAGTCTCAAAGACACAGCATTCAAAGGTGTTACTTTATGATACTTTTTCTGGCTGCTTAATTCACGGGTTGCCACAGTGGATCATCTGCCTCCATCTCACCCATCCTTTGTCCAATATATTCACTATCCCTCCTCTGCACATGCCCAGACCACCTCAACCTTGTCTGTCTGAATTTATCTCCAACCTGCTCAGCATGAGCTGTTCCTCTGGTATTTCGGTCATCCCTGTTCACTACAAATAAAAACCTTAACATCGATTGCTGCTACTTGTCTGTCACACACCACCCTCAGGGGTGGTGGATGACTTGTACTTGTACTGACACATGTATTATGTACTGCTTATACTAACATTCATACATCCACCTGTTCAGGGTCTGTACCTGCTCTCTACTATCAGATCATAGTGCTCTCTGCAAACGTCATAGTTAGTTCTGCAGCAGTTTACCAGTTCATACCAAAAACAGTTTTTTATTTTTGGATTGGATTTTTCTCATACTGTAATACCAGTTTTTATAGCCTTATAGACTCCCATCTGTGTTTTTGTGTTTGACTTATTTAAATAGGTGAGCAAATTTACAATGCTTAGTGAATGTTAGTATACCATGGTCCTGCCCAAGTAAATTCTATGTGTGGAAAACACTGCATATTTTATCAGTGGAATGTTTTTTTTGGGAGTGTTTTAAAGTCATTTAAATTATTCAGCTTAGTGAACCATGTTTTATCAATGGTTCCCATTGTGATATAAATCTTCTCTTTTCCCAATTTGTTCCTCGATTCAAGTTGCACAAGAGGTCCAACAGCTGAGTAGTCTGTTTTACATGTTTTACAAAATAATTTATTAGATTGGTATTACTGTAGGTTTTATTTCTTGGAAGCCTTTGAACATAGACCCCTGTGCATTTAAAGTATTCTGTCTTGCTATTTGAGTATTTTTTGAAGCCCTGGCATTCAGCCTTGGAATTCAGTCCCAAGGGTTTGGAGTATGACCTGATGGTTAAAACGGAACATCTGCAGCCACGCAAGAAGACTGCCACTTAAGTTATCGAAACACCATGTTAATTTTCAATTAGTACAGCATTTTTATCAAATGTGTAACAAGTAACATTTTTTATATTGTGCTTTTATTTTGTACTGTAGGTTGTGTTGCTGATGCATATTGCATCACTGTGAAGATGTGTTTGAGAGAGTTGTAGTGCTAAAGTTTCTGCTGGAAAATGACTTGTCCACAGTCTATAAGAGGTGTCTGATGTAGGAATGGCGTTTTTTGTATGCCAACCGGGATATGAGCGCCACCATAGTTCCCTTGACTAAAAGGTATTTTTCCAAATGTGCTACAGTACTGTCACGTGGCCTCAACATCACCACTAAGCTTTCAAATTCTGGTTTAATTTAGTGGCTCTTAGCATGACCTGCTCTAAATGTGTTCCACGTTTTTATATATGTGTAAAAGGTTTTAAATTGATGAATGGGGATTAATTGATTGTTGTTTAAACACTTCTTCCACTTATTTTATCCATGTATCAGGCATTTAACAGTAAGTAATTAAAAAAAATCCTCTGGTGTCAAAATGGTGAAACTGTAAGTCTTTGCTTTCAGTTTCCTTTCATTAAGTTCGATATGACACTGTACTCATTCCAAAAACATGTCCTGTGTAATCTTTCCTGTTTCATTTTTTATTAGGCACAGATAGTAATTTGTCTTTACTCTTTTTTTATTGGCCTTTTTAGGCCAAATGATTACTGTTCTCTGGTTTATTAATCCTATAGAATATTGTTCACTTCATGTTGTGTACACTGTTGTTCACTATAAAGAATCTTTTAAAGTTCTTGAAGCCCAGAAGCTTTTATCCTAGTGCAAAGTTTACAGAGAACCATACACTGTAAAGAAACCTTGGAAGCAGTGTATAGGCTTCACTTCACTAGTACACTTCTGTATTGTCGTTGTGGCAGAGACAGAAGGTAGTGAGTGATTTAGAAAATACTTTGTAAGGTTAACTGAAGAGTTGATTAAAAAAATCTTGGTCATTGAAATCTATTGTAATCTATCTATCTATCTTGATAAGTTTTATATGTTGAGGTATTTCTTAGTTTTTTAGCTTGAGATTCGCTGTATTTATCAAGTACCTGTTAGTGAACTACATAAATTGTCATTAGTTAGAGAATGGTAAAAGAGAGTTACCAAAATTATTTTCCAGTAAAGCAGGATAGGACTGCAAAGCAAAGCTGTGAGTGTTTACCAAATTGAGACACTAGGGGTATTCAACAAAAATTTCACATTTCTTGAAGCAAAGGTCAATTTCTATATTAAATAAATAAAAGCAGTGCAGCATTTCAAAAAAGGTATTAAAATTGTGGATGTATAATAAGGTTCTTAACTTATTATACAATAAAGCAAGGAAAAGATTGAATTTCCCTTTTTCTGTTTCTGTCTTGACACAACACTCTTAACCATTTTAAAGATAATAAATCCCAACAAATCTTAACAATTGAACAGTTTTATATTTAAGTTTCTCGGAATACAGAAGATACTGAACCTGCACAGTCTCCCTGCAGGTCTTCCCTGAATACCTCAAGTTTTCTTCAAAAGGAGACGACAGCTGTCCTGGGTTCACAAATAAACTTGTTCTTGACCTTAAATTGAGTTCAGTCAGATGTAAAGTCATATCAACCAAAAATGCCATATTGTCCATCTGTTTCAAATTTTCTAAAAAGAGAGAAAACCGTGTTGCCTTCTGACTTTTTAGCTCTGCCAAAAATGATGCGTCTTCCCTCCTAATGGACCAAAAGCCAACATCCTGCCTTTGCTAAGCCTTCTCACATTGATATGCAGCAAAAGATCATAAGTGTTGGCATTAACTTCTCTGAGGAATTCCCTTAGCATGTGATGCTGGTAGGAAGAGGTGCCCTGAGAAAATGTAGAATCTGATCATTGTATTTAATACCTCAGCATGTTCATCTGACAAGGAGGCACAGATTGATAAATGATGCAATGGGAAGATGTGAGCTCAGGATTGTCCTCTTACATTCTTGCTACAACTCATGCTTAACTTGCCTCCAACTCATCTGTCAGAACTGTAGAGTCGCAATGATTACCACTTTTACACAGACTTGATTGGCTGAGTGGTGTCACTGGGGATGGCTTAAGTTGCCCTTCCTCATCCACTAAATCACTACTGTAAAGACTGCAATAGCTGGTTAAAATAGAAGCACCCCGCAGGGTTTAAATTAGAGCCTACGGTTATGGTCAAAGGTCCAGGTCCGTATGGGACAGCACCTGGGTCCAAACCACGGCCCGTCACTGTTATACACTATTACTAAGCTAAATTTTATATTTACAAGCCTCTAGATGGAACTGCTGAGTAACAGATAAATTAGATAATCCATCCTACCTAATATGCTAGTTCTAATGTGTAAATCAGGAGAGGTGGGTACTGCTCATTTCTATTGATGGTCATTTTATTTGACTGATCAACATTCTGAAAAATATGGACATTGCGTGGTTATATTAAGTGTTATTAATTTTTGTCTGTGTGGGTGATTCTCCTAAATGAAACAAGTACTTCTGTTCCTTCTGATCAAATCTTTAAGTTAACTTGGCCCTGCATTTAGCCGGCGGTGTTAGTGACTTGATGATGGTCTCTGTCTGATGGTACTGGACCGGCTCTGATTAAACTGTCAACTGAGACATGATGGTTTGGACTAAACCAGTGTGAGACATATGGAGAGAATTACTGGCTGACTGGGTTCCAATCTGTGGTGGTATTGGATAGTTGTTCTCCTTGCTCTGATGACTACTGGATTTGTTATCCAAGCATTCCTGCCATTTTCCTTCTCCCAGACAGAATCTGAGGGACAGTTTAGCATTGGCTTGAACGTGATTCATGCTGACTTTGAATTTATTATAAGTAAGTGTTAGTATAAAATATCAGAAGTTCACATCAGATCCTTGGTTATTGTAGTGATATGCTGCTGTTTTTCATTAGAATCCAGGTCGCCTGTCAATGTAGAGCGTTGACTGACTTTATCAGTCAGAGTTAGTATGTGGATTTGCTTATGGTTTGAAAGCACTTTGTGTTAGTTGGATCATTCTGCAAAACAAAAACAGGTGTTGCTTCTGGGGCTACTGCAGAATTATCTGAAATAACTCTAGTTATTTGTCAGTGTCATGTCTTCTCCAGCCCTCATGTGTCCTTTGTTCCTCCCTCACCTTAGCCACTCCCCTCTCTCTCCA
>JAUMTR010000022.1:19269807-19339556 GCA_032270685.1 Microctenopoma stevenorrisi
AGGGTTCGCTTTGATGACGTCGTGGCCGCCTCTCCAGTCCCTCCTCCAGGGCGGGACTGCATCTCCTCCTCTCCGGGCTCTCTTCCTAGTGGGGTCTGCGTCGAGGAAGGTGTCACCGCCCCTCTTCCAAGGCGTGGCCACGTCTTCTCCTCTCCGGGCCCTCTTCCAAGCGGGGTCCGATTTGATGACATCGTGGCCGCCTCTCCAGTCCCCCCTCCAAGGCGTCACTGCATCGCCTTTTTCCCAGTCCCTCTTCCAAGGCGGGGCCAAGTCGAGGACGTCGCCGCCGCCTCTCCAGTCTCTCTTCCAAGGCGGGGCCACGTCGAGGACGTCGCCGCCGCCTCTCCGGTTCCCGGTCTTCAGCCGTCTCTCGCCTAGGTCGTCTGCGCCGCCTCTCCGGTTCCCGGTCTTCAGCCGTCCCTCGCCGAGGTCGTCTGCGCCGCCACTCCAGCCATCAAGTCCGACACTCTGCAGGGTCCACGCCTGCCTCCCTCGGGCCGCCCGCCCGACGCTCTGCAGGGTCCCTCGGGCCGCCCGCCCGACGCTCTGCAGGGTCCACGCCTGCCTCCCTCGGGCCGCCCGCCCGTCGCTCTGCAGGGTCCACCCCTGCCTCCCTCGGGCCCCTCGCCCGTCGCTCTGCAGGGTCCACCCCTGCCTCCCTCGGGCCCCTCGCCCGTCGCTCTGCAGGGTCCACCCCTGCCTCCCTCGGGCCCCTCGCCCGTCGCTCTGCAGGGTCCACGCCTGCCTCCCTCGGGCCGTTCCATAATGGAACACATGAAGAGTGCTATTTGCTGAATCGGTTTATGTTGGGTGGTATTGGATAGCTGGGATACTTGTCCTCTAATGACTGCTGATTTTGTTGCCTAGACAGATGGAAGAGGCATTTATATTTTAAAAAACTATCCTCTGTATTCTGACCACTGGCAATTTAATTCACTTCCTCTTCAGTGTAGTTTTCTCACTCAGGTCTTAACACTTAACACTTTAATGCTTTATGTAAAGCATGCACAAAAAGGCAAGTGACAGGTCTTCTTAAAACAAGACATAGCTGATTTCCTGAATTTAGAAGCCACAATCTCAGTATTTTTTCCAATCCCTTTTGATTGACTAAATGCTCACAATGAAAATTCATGGCATCCTGCATTAATTCCATTAACATGGGAACTTCCTAGAATTCCTTTGCTCCCACAAACACATGAAAACACCCGGTTAACAAACAATAACATACATATTTTATGTTTCACTGTAGAAGCATTTCAGTGCATATCGTACTGTGTATGACTGTGCATGTAACAAATAAATTCTGAATCTAATACCACAATCTTTTCAGTTCATGATTCATACACCTACAGTAAAACATAAAATATGTATCTATGTTATTGTTTGTGGTTAAAAACCGTGTGTTTGTGGAAGCAAAGGAATTCTAGGAAGTTCCCATGTTAATGTAATTATGTCTGTTTAATAGGACAATGTGGTCTTGAATGTTTCCCTTTGTGTTAATTGTGATGAGAAGAACATTGCTGTCTCCTCAGCAGTAGACTCCATCTGGATAAAATCTCTCTTTATTGGATAGCTCTTCAAAAGGTCTGGATTTGAGATTGCTACTGGCTAAAATAACAGTGCCTGTGATTCTGGCGAAGACTGCCTGTCTGTCTCTCATTTCTCTTCTCCTGTTTGTCCTTGGCCATTTGTTATGCTGCAGTATAACCATATCCTAATTGTTGTGCATAGATGTACATTTACATTACATTCCCATTAATTGGCTGTAAGGCTAAGCACAATATAATTTAAATATTTATGATTTGTGTTACATTTATGCATTTACTTTTTCTTTACCTATCACTTGCAAGTTTCTCTATTCCTGACACTGGTGTTTAGTTTAGTAAAACCTCATTTAGCCTTGGTTCTGCTCTGGATGAGTTGGTGGTGTATGTTTTAGTTAAGTGTGAATGGTTTTTTGGGCATTAAATGCTTGTTGAGTGAACGCTCACAAATTAAATGTCTGATTTTCTGCAACTTTTGATAGTTTTGCTGTGATTTTCAGTTTGATTTCTCTCTGAAAGCATTCACAGCTGTCTGGAAAGACGTTTATATAATATAATTACAAACAATTGTTTCTGAGCATGTGCATTCGGAGACAATCACTTACCCAGGCAACACTGTAATTCCTCAGAAGGCATCTGTAATAATAAACCAACTTAGTCTTACATTATGACATTACATACAGAAGCTGGTGCAGTCACATTGTACGTGGTGCCACTCGGGGGGTGGGGTGCCTTTAACTTTCTGGCTAATGTCTTCAAAAAGTTTTAAAACATCCTTAATTTTCCTTCTTTGTGGTGCCAGTCGTGAGCATGAATGCTCCAGAGGTGCTGTTCAGTGGCAACTGGATGTGCTTGCAGGTGTCTCATTCAAAAGAAAGGGGAATAAAAAGTGTTGTAGAACCACCACTCTCTTGTGTGTCAGAGAGAAAGAGATGTTGCAGTTTGACGAATTGGCTTCTTTACGGCCTATTCAATGCCCAGAATGTGGACAGTGCTATCTTCAAAGGAGTGACCTTTGTTTTTAGGATAAGACACATGGACTGTTGTGACCTGAGAAGCTGGATCTCCTGTGTCGTGGCATAAATTTGTGGAGCAGATGCTTAGTGCATTCCTTGTTGCATGATTTGCACACGCTACATTATTTTGCTTGTGTCTGGGTGTGTTGTCCTTGAGGTGGACAAAATTCCTCATCTCAGTTGTTGTGACATCAAAGTGTTAATGACTCAATGACTTCCGATACTTTGTATGTCAGTTACTTGAAGCCAATGTTGCAGTGGGTGGCTGGAGCTATTTGAAATGTATGATATATCACATTTTATATGTGGCACGTTTGGTGTAAAGTATTAATAAGACAAGTGATGGTCAGTTGGTCAGTAGAGTTGAGTTTTCAGTTGTTAACAGCAGTGACTACTCTAATGCTTTTTGTACATTTATTTGCTTTCACATTTAAGCCTCTCTGTCTTACTCAGTCACACTCACATATGCAGACTCTTTCTCATGTACATTTATTACAGGCTAGGTTTTTCCATTCTGGTCTAGACAGCAGTTGGCTCACGTATTCATTTCTCATTTCTCATCCCTGCAGAAAGCATCACTGCTGGGATTCTCTCCCATGAACAAACAGACCTTTCAGTCCTTGCCTCTAAACATTTTGATTTCACTGGCCTCATTTAGCCGTGGCTCTGCGCTGGATGAGTTAGTGGTGTATGTTTTAGTTTTGTGTGAATGTGTTTTTTGGGGCATTAAATGTGTGTTGAGTGAATGCTCACAGACTAAATGTTTAATGTTCCCCAACTTTTGATAGTTTTGCTGTGATTTTGGCATGTAAAAGTGTTTGATTACTTATTGACAGCATTCATAGCAGTCTGGGAAGACTTTGTGCCTCATTATTTTTTGGCAGTAACTGTGCTGTGTACTAAATTTGTTATGAAAAGGGCTCTTGTTGAATGCTCTTCTGCAGGAAACTAATTGTCATCTATAATAATGTGTGTTTTGATGGTTGAAAAATGTGCAGAGCTACAACAAAAATAGCATAGAAAGTGACATAAATCAAAATATAAACAACCTTCAGTTGAAGAGAGCAAAAGAAATGCATTAACTTTAACAATTTTGGAATTGTTATTCACTCACAATTCAGTTGTGCGTAGTTCTTTACACTGTATGGACTGAAACATTTTGTAAACAGAAATACTAGGTTTGCTAGATTCTTGATAATGGTGATAGCAACAGTAATGTGACTGTCGTGTATGTTTTAGTAGTAGAGAAATTGTGTGTATGGGTTTTGGTTATTTTTGTCTGCACAGACTCAGACTCATCTGTGGCTTCTGACAGGAAACCTGTCAGCAAATTTAGGTGACCTTCCAACTATAAACATGATTTTTTTGTTACTGGAAACTTGATGGAAATTAGACGGTACTGTGGTATTTAAGTAGCCTTGAATTCATCAGTGAGTTGTGAAATGATTGATGAGGTTTTCGGACCCCCAATTAGAGGAGCGGCTGAAATCAGTGGCCCTCTTCTGGTTAATGACTCTAACATTACCCACTTGTCCTACGTTTATTCCCTGGAAACCTGAGCTGGCTCTTTACCTCCTCTGCCTTTTCTTGGCCTCAAACCAGCTTCTTCCAAGACCACAGCATAATTAAAGTGATTCACCGTATCCTCTGAAGATCATCATGTTAAAAATTGTAAACTATAAAATCCCAGCCATTCTTTGGTGAAACATATTTCTGACACACTAGAGATCAACTGCCTAATTATCATCAAACTTAAACAAACAGCAAGATCATGTCCAGCCAACTTGAAAATGCAGCCAACTCACAATAGTATAAGTGGCGTTGCATTATGAAATTCACAAACAATATACAGTATATGATGCATGGACATGCGATGAAATGATAAAAGCAATGACATTAATAAGCTGGTGTCTTCTCCTTGTAAGTCGCTTTGGATAAAAGCGTCTGCCAAGTAAAGTAAAGTATTAAGCTATTTCTCATTGATTCTGTCTACTAATGGAGGTTCTGGAGCTTGCACATTAGCAGTTCTTTGTCTGTGCTATGACATCATTTTTACTCATATGGTGCACCCTGCCCTATTGCTTATATGGAATATGAAGGGGTCCTCCATGAGGAAGAGTTGGCAGATATGTAAAGGGAGGCCAAAGAGGAGGATGGGTAGTAGGAAAAGTAATTTGATTTAGTTGTTTTTGGATTTCAAATGTATGTCCTGAAGGGGCATCTGATTTATCTCCCTAAGCGGTTAAACAGCCACAGCAGTACACAGCCCAGCGAAGATGAAATAAATCCAGCTCACATCACAGATTTTCTGTGTCCTGCAGATTTTCACCTGAAGCAACTTATTTAGGCGTGGTGGAGGTGGAGCAGCAAACTATAAAAGGAAACTGAGGTAAGGTGAGACTAATGATAATGGGTAATATTTTTTCTTATGGGAATACTGCAGTATCACAGAATTGGAAGGAAGGAAATATGTCAGAATCTTATTTAATGGTGATCAAAATGCAGAAACGAATGGCAAAGACACTTACTCGACTCAAGCAAGTTAATGTGAAAACGTATTTCAGTTTATTCACAGAAAGTTATTCTAATTCATATCATCAAATTATAAACTGTATGTAACCGTCATAATCACTTTGAGTTTCTACAAAGTTATGAGAAAATGGTAAAAAATGAAATCTTTACAGCATGATTTTAAAACTAATTTCAACTCAGTACATTTTCAACAGGTTCATCTGGTGATAATTAAACCAACGCCTGTCGTGTGTCTGACCTGCAGTGCAGGGACGAGTTTTGTTTTACACATACTTAGCTTATCGAGTCATTTCCAAACCTCCAAACTAAAACTTGTTTATATATCAGTCAATTACACCCTGAGCTAAATCTAAACATCTTGATGCTACTCATCTAATTCTAAATATAGCTACTAGATGTAGTTATCAGTATTATCATTTAAAAATCTACTATAAAATCTCAACAATTAACTGCAAAGCAAATGATGTTGCTCTGTGAATTGTTAAATAGGAATGTAGTATCTATACACAGACTTTGTCATGTAAATACAGGGGGAACACATTGCTCTACTTTACCATTTACAGCATCCTCATTGCGATCAGGGTATTTCCCTGACTAACTTCACTAGCTGAAAGACATGACTTTACAGGATGGGATGATACAGAGAAATGAAAGGCAACATGTAAGACAGGAGAGTAAAGTAGTCAATGGAGATGGTGAGGAGAGGGAAAAGCCCTGAAGTTAGGACCATTTTCTGTGTGTGTGTGTGAGTGCGTGTGTGTGTGTGTGTGTGTGTGGCTTTGGCTGTGGCTGTGAGACGTGGCAGAACGAGCCCTGGCCAACCGGCAGATCTGTTCCATATGTTTCCTGGAGAAAAAGACAGAGGCAGCTCCCCTCTACTCCACCCACAGCACAATTTAAAAAGACAAAACAGTTGAGAAGCAAACTATCCACAAAACTGCAGTACTTTACTGTACTGCAACTCAGCCTCATTTTCTGTGGATATCAGTTTCAGGTAAAGATGGATCTGATGAAGGCAGCTGGCAGGTGCTGCATTTCTGGGAGTCTGCAGGGAGCTGGCTGCTGTTTAACATTGGCCTCCCACAGGGAGTGAGAGGGCAAAGAAAACACACACATTTTCAGTGTTTTTATCACATTCATCATTCCCGTAGGTGTGTTTCACAGTTTTTAATTGTTTTTGTCAGTGAGGCGAGTATGAAGAACTTTTTGTTTCCAGCATCAACCATCAGCAATTCCTAGAATATATTTCAAAGCAATTTCCAGAAAGAACAAGTATAATGGGCACTCAAAGTTTAGTTTTGTGCTCAGCTAAACGTACTGGCTCCAGGCTGTAGCTTTATATTTACTGTTCAAACACTTAGTTCTCATCTTCTCATCTAACACTTTTGTGCCTGTCTTTGTCCTCACCTTAAGTAATTGAACCCACTGGAATCACATATATTTACACATAGAGTTGTCTTTACATCTGGTCATGTTGTCGCTGTATAAAGTGTAGTGCAACCAAACAGAAAAACATCATTCTACTGTTAAAGAATAGTGGAATGAGTCTTATAATTTCCGGAGAGCTTAACAGTACAGTGAATGTATGGAGTATGTAATGCGAAATTACATTTGTTTTTATTAAGGTACCTTTACAACAATGTCGTCTGCCAAGCAAAGTAAAGCTTAAGCAGTCCTAAAAGAAGAATGGTCCAAAATTCCTCCTCAACACTATAGCTATCCTGTAGCTACTGAAAAGGCTTGTTAGCTTCCTGTTGCCACAAGAAATTCAACCAGCTAGTAAAGTAATTGGTTCAATAACAGTTTCCTCCAGCACTGTAACAGTATTTTTTTCAGTAGTGTAATTACTGCACTGGAATTAATTTAGATAACTTGTATCTTTACAAATGCATCCTTGTCATTGGTCAAGCCTATGCTTGAGATCACAGATCTTTCAGTCAAACTGATTTTTTTAAGGAAACATGAGGTAAATTATGCATAAACCATTATAATATTTTCATTAGTTAGAATGGTGCAGCTAAAAGCAGTTTTCAAATGTTTGGTATCAATAGCCATTCTGACCACCATAATGTGATCTGTTAATGTCACTGTCACTTTGTGAAAACAGTCATATACTGTACTTTTTTCCAAATAAGTTTGCCCATTAGATTGTTCCTTCCTTTAGAGGAACCATAGAAAAAACATAGCTGAATATAGTCAATGTGGTCTTGTTTATTGTACTATTGGCTGCAAAATCAAAGAACAGACCTGTTGAGTTTCTCAAAGCTATTAACGTGAAATCGGAACCACTTGCCCTCGGCCATGGTCATTCTTCCTGGACCAGCCCGCCACTAATACCAAGAGAGCTACCTGGAACTCCTTAGTGTGCAGAGACATCTACTGGTGAATAAAGAATATCCCAGCTCCTCTGTAAAAGCCTTGTTCCAGTCGAACATTGGTCACAGTAACAATAGTTGTTAGCTGTGGGGGGAGTAGAAAACTCACTTTTCATTACAAGGGAAAAAGTAAACTACACAAAGTTATCTTAACAATACACAACAACATGACAGCTCTCCTACAGCGAGATTGAAAGGGATTTTTTTAGAACAAGTATTACTGAGACTGAGAGCTGACGTTGGATTTTGATTGATGGTATGCTTAAATAATGAAGTTAAATGTTAACTGGACACAGTTTTATTTTGACAAAAAGTCGAGACAGAAATTGGGACGTGTCATATGTTTATTCAAAGACACACCAAATAAATATAGCACCATTTCAGAGGAGAAAACATTGTGAACAAACAGAACCATTTTAGGTTGCTGATAATTTCAGTATCAACTGTAGCTGAATTTGTTGCTATAGTTTGTTGAAACAAAATAACTTTATGGGTATTGTTTAGATTAGTTAAATAAATCCGTCCATTCCCAGTCCTGCAGAGGACATGTTTATGTCAATTTGACATGTGACAAACAGGGTTTCAGAGTGACTTATTTCACTAAATAATGCCAGCATCATTCATTGATTTTAGACTTCTGCTGGAAAGCAACTTTTTTACAATGTAAAGTTGTTTAGGCTACTAGTATTTTAACATTTAATCTTTAAAAGGCTTCAAAATAATATGTAAAAAATTGCAAAGAGTGAAAAGGTCTCTTGTTGGTAGTTGATTAGAAGCAAAATAAAGACTACAACTCTTATACTAACCTGCAGTACTGTGCAAAGCTCTTAGGTCAAAGGTCTATTGAAGTTTTTCGAGCAATGTTATGTCTATATATATGTATTTACAGTTTTTACATTACAACAACTTGAAACACAAAATGTGGTTTGTTGGCTGCTATGCTTTCATAAATATATATTTTCCAATCTGTTTTTTTTTTTTGGCTATAGAATCATTAACTTGGCATTCAGACTAAGCTGCCAGATGCGTCAAGAGTCAAGTCCTGGCTGGACCTCATCTGGTGTCTCAAGGAAGAATATTAGATATTTTATTTAAACAGGTTTTACACTCCTAGTTTTGTCCTTGAACTCTTCAAATTCCTCTATAGAGATCACAATCAGAGATCACATATTTGTCACCTTTCATCAAAAAAAAATTATATATTTATATATACACACACACTGTACACATATACATTGTATTTGTGTGTGTGTGTGTGTGTGTGGTCATTATGATACTGTCAAAACAAGCAAAAGTAATGGTGACCTAAGATCTTTGAACACTAAAAGTTGTCTCATATTTAAAGTAGAAATTAAAGAGCAAAAAGTAAAAAAAAGAAGTAATGCGTCAGTCAAGTCATTGAGTGGTGTTAGGCCAAAAGGGACCAGATGGAGGCGCTTTAGTCCTGTGAAGGTTTTCACAGCAAAGGGAGAGGGACAAAAAGTTAAGGTTTTCTTACAGATTGTACTTTACAAAGGAATGATTTGAGAAATACACCTGTTACTGGCCACACCCCCATAGTGTTTGTAGTTGACTCTTTAAGTTTTGTGACAAGGTTTTTATTATGGCATTCTCCCCTAACTTAGAACTGGACTGTGTAAATTGTACTGACGTTCAATGTCTACTACATATATTAACATACATCAATATAATGAACATTTCCTATATTTCCTGAACTACTAACACTTTAGAAATGCAGTTTTATCTTTTACTTTCCAGTTTTTTCCTTAACTATGAGGATATTCTCAGCTATTTGTGCTGTTTAAAGAGCTTTGCTCCCTCTTACTTCCTGAAGTTTCCAAACTGAATGCCCCGCCGTCCGGTGACACAGCGAAAGGTGGATGGCTGGATATTCCAGTATTTAACAGGGTTGGCAAACAGACTAATGCCTGTGTACAGGTTCTTCTTCACACTGGGTGGGTTGGGACAGAAGTCGTTGACCCCCACGCTGCTGATTTTGTTGCCATGAAGGAAAATCACCTGAACAGACAGAGGGTTTGCGTTTAGTTAATTCTCTGCTTTGTCATACATGATTGGAACAGCTGCTTTACTACCTTAAACCAAAAGATACAAGTTAAACAAAAATTCAGAAAGTTAGGAATCGTTTTAATAAATAAACACTTATTTATATATATATAATCTTTTTATATATTTAATATATAAAATTGTTTTATTAACTTGATGTCCCACTTTTGATCAGTTTCATCAAAGTGCCACCTTTGTTATGTCTGCATCTCACCTGGAGGTAGCGCAAGACGCTTAGGCCTGGTGGGACCTTTTTCAGGCGGTTGTTGTCCAGGTGGATTTCACGGATGTTTGGGATGCTGACGAAACTGCCATTTTCTACAAACTTGATCTGATTAAACCCAATTCCTAACCTGCAAACAGGATGGGGATGGTCAGCAGGTATTGCAGTTACTGAAATTATTCTTTTGCAGTATTTTTGTCTTTTCTCATTTGTATATTATTTCTAATATTGTATATTACTAGTTTTGTACCACATCAAGATGAATTCCCTGTATGTGGAGACCTACAGAACTAGTTAATAGGTGTGCAGTTAAAAATTTTTTTATATAAGTGAAAGTAATGGAGATTTGCAAAATTGTAGGTATTAGTTGTCACCTCTGCAGGTTTTTGTATCGGATAAAGTCTTCCACTTCTACTTTAGTGATCCTGTTGTAGTCCAGACTCATTTCCGTGATTGAAGATGGGAAGTCTAGAAGATACAAAAAGCATAACCAGTGTGAGGGGAGTACTCGGCATACTTTATGACTTTCTTTTAGTAACTGTATGAAAACAAACCTGTCATCACATGAGATTAGCAGTGTTCATGCCATTTTTAGCTATGAAGTTGTTGGTCCAGTGTAATAAGACTTTACGTGAGAGACTTAAGGAAGAAGAAAAAGTTAGCATTTAAATCAGTATAATATGAAATGAGTTACTTTTTACCTTTTGGTACAGAAGTAAGTTTGGCCTCTGCTATACCGATATACAGGGTTGACAAGCCGTTAAAAGCTCCCAGCTCAATCCCGCTGTTAGCCAGGGGGTTGGCGCCCAGCTCTGTTTGGACAGGCAGAAAAAATGTGATTTGGTTATTAATAATCTACATGTCCTGATAATGGTAACGAAAAAAATTACAAGACGAAGGTGTTGAAATGTTTTACAGTGTAGTCTGGGTGTCTGAATCTTGGAAAATATCTGACTAGTCATCAGAATCTAGAAGTTGAGTCATGTGAAATTGTATTTCTTTTTTGTTAGGTTGAAATGTTTCACTACTCATCCAGACCTCAAATGTATCCTCCAGGTTAGTTACAGGAATGTGTAAAGAACTACTTCTCAAGACGGGTTACTCACACAATCAGAGAGGTAGGTCTCTCTGAATGGGCCGTTTCACCTAAGCAGTGGCAGAAACTGAACTACTGAAACCGTTGCCTTACTGCCAAGATGCGTGGTCATCCTAAACACTGCACATTACCATTAAATGTAATCTCGCTTTTGGAAGATCAACACATGGAAGAGAAACCTCCTATCCTGGAGAGGCAAGCCCCGTCTTTATGGACTCCCCAAGATATGAGTAGCCCCACTAAGACTTAATGTAAGCATTGTTACCTCTGTAACATATTACATTGCCAATTACCTAGCCACTGTCTTAGCACATTCACACACACTACCAAATTTGCAATTCAGCGAAGTTTACTTTGACTCCACTAGTACATGAAAAATGCTGAAACACATTGGTGACAGAACTGATCCATGGTTCAGGCATGAGGATGACACATTATAGACATTACAGACCACATAAACACCGAGATTACTGTGGAACATGCGGTTTGAGTCCTACCACCCAGTTGCCACACCAACTAGGAGTCATCAACATGTATCTCACCAAGCACATGAAGTTTCCTCAAGCCTTTAAATGCATCTTTCTGGATTCTGTTGATCTTGTTTTCGTGGAAACGAAGCTCGATGACGTTGGGAGGCAGGTTTGCAGGGATCTCAGTGAGTAGGTTGTAGGACAGGTACAGCAGTCTGAGACGATTCATGTTTCTGAAGGCCTTGGGGTGAATCTTGGAGATCTTGTTGTTGATCAGAAACAGGCCCTTATTTGGGAAAAAGAAGTCAGAATGAAACTATTATATACTATATACTAAATATATTTACCATTCTTTCTTTTTGTGTTGTATATTCAGAATGTCCATATCCAGGAATTGCTAGAGCTTACTAAAGCACTGTTCACCACTTTAGAAAACTTCCAGAAAACATTGAGCAAAGAAAATTACTTGGTCCAGGAACAGACATGCATCTGTGATCATTTGTTCATACATGCTTTTTTTCATTCAGATGGATTTGATCAGTCTTTAACTTTCGAACTTCAGACATGTCGGATGTTTAATGCATGTCTGTGTAATGTTACAAGGAAGGGAGTGTTTTTCATTATTACAGTATGTGGAGGGTAAACCTGTCAGTAAGTTATTACTTACATAAAGCATGTTGAGGCCTTTGAAGTCGTCTTCCTTGATCTCTGTGATGTCATTGTTTTGGAGATCTGTCATTACGGTGTCTTCAGGAATCTTCTCAGGAACAGAAATCAGACCTTTTGGCAGAAAAAATAGACTTTACAAAAACCATATTTGAACAAAAATTGTGAAAATCAGAGCTCAGGCAGCATCGATGTGTTATGTAAGATGTCATTAATACCTCTGTAAAATACCTGTGATCAACAGTCGTACATAACTACAACACGAATAGTAACCATTGTTGTTCTTGCACCATAGTTTAAAAAAGTCTATTTCATATTGATCAAATCAGATTAGTGTGAGAGAGCCCAGCTTCATTTTAAGTGCAACAATGACCAGCTGCATCAGTAGGAGCTGTGATATTTATTGTGTACAGAGGAAACAATTGCTTTCTAAGATGCAATAATTGATGCAATAATTGTGGGAAAAATATAATAGAAACTGACAATTATTTTGTACTATTATTAACACAGCCAATTTTTATAGTAGCTGAGTGTTGCATGATTTTCACAATTTTTAGCAGTCTGACATAAAATGTGTTCACTTAAAAACTATTAAACACATAAATAAGACACAAATCCCATGTACCATGAGCATACTCACTATATATTTCTCCATTCTGCTTTTGTAAGTATGTGTTAAAACAATAATGTGAATTAAATTGCTGCTGAAAATTGTGCCCACAAATGCAGTATTTTACCCTCCATTTGAGTACAGCTCCTAGTTGATGTAACTTTTAAGTGTCTATACTACTATTAGAATACTGAGCAATTTTTAGATATCTAAATCTTTAATAATACCCAGTTTGCCTGGGGCTAAGAACTGAAGGCAGGTAGGGAAATCAAAAAGCATGGAGATTCAACATCCTAGTGTGTTCAGGCTGAGTGTGTTCTAACCCTTGTCGGAGCACTGCACCACTCCGGGTGAACAATGGCAACCAGCTGGACAGTTTTCATCGTCATCATAGTCGTCGTTATCGTCATCATCATCATCCTCGTCATCCTCGTCAGTCGAATCAGCCATCATAATTTCATAGTTTTTCATGAAGTCCATTACGTTGATTGGCTGGTAAGGTTTGGCATTTCCTAGTGCCAGTAGGCAAAGCAAGAGCAAGATCCTCATGGTTTTGTTAGAAGACTGGTTGGTGAAACAGTGACCAGGGAGAGCTGTAGGGCAAGACAAAGGTGTTGTTAGCGCTCAAGCTGACACACATGAGTAAATGCAAATGTAGTGAGAAAAGTCCAAGCTGTGAAATATTTTTCTGCAGGTTTATTTCAAAGTCCGGGACTGGCATGTACCTCTTCTCCTTCTTAGTTCATAACAACTACTAATTAGTTTTGACTTTAATCTACTTGCACCACTGAGACTTGGTGAGGGATCAAAATTGATGGAGGGTCATGTGACATGTACTGCTGCTTTTCAGTTGTTTGAAATTTAGTTTATATCATTATAAAAGTATTTAATTTTTCCTTGTGGAAGGAACTCATTGGAATGAAGTTACTAAAGGCTACTCCAACACTTTTATCTATTTAATTTACTGTAAAGTTGTTACCGATAAGATAAGATAAAACTTTATTGATCCCACATTGGGGAAATTGATGTATTACCACAGCTCCAGACAGTACAAGAATACAACGACCACAAATATTCTTCTCTCTCTCTCTGTCTGGAACACTTAGGTCAACAGTGCTGCTGCTACTAGCTACCAATGTTTATAACTACTAGGATTCTATGGTCTGCTGTTGTTGAAAAACAAAAACATCTGCTTTATAGTTAGTTATATGTAAATGTTGCTGAGAAACATTGGTTGAACTGTCTTAAAAAACTATATTAGCAAGTATTTATTCATTTTATCAGTGAGTTATAGGAATGGGACAGTTACATTTACACATTTAGTTATTTGCCAGACACTTTATTCCAAAGCAACTTTCAGTTTACGCAGGGGTCAGTGTTTTGCATAAGGACATTTCAACATGTGTCCAGAAGTAACTTGGCTTTGATCCTGTGGTTCATGGATGAATGATTTACAAACTGAGAAACAGATCTACTCGAGGGGAAACTCATTTTAATGCAGTTATCTTTAAAACCTCTTTTAAAAATTTCAAGACATATCTCAGGCGAGAGCGAAGTGCATCACTGTGTACTACAGCAGTGGATTTCTGCACAGAGGTTGCCATGGTAACATAACACAAGCATTTGGACAGTGGTATTTACTCCTGTATCCCTAGAGTGCTGTAGTGGATTTAATAGCAACCACCATTTTTGAGTGCAGGAGCCATATAAAACTGTAGTAACCATTATGCTCTTTACTGCTTGAGTTTCATTTTCTCAGCTTGATTTAGGAATGTATTTCTCAAACCGTACATGATGAAAGTGCATACAGAGTTCCTGAAGTGATCAGTCTCAATAAGTGCTGAATTTCTTTCCTACCAGTGTTTCCATGAAGCCCAGAAAACCTCCTAATGGAAATATGTTCTTGCAGCCAACATAAATGTTTATCCAGCTCTCACCTATTCACCATCTGTGGTGATTTACAAAATGATTTAAATATCTTCCTGTATTACATATTCATAAAACTAGCAAGACTGAGATTGTCTTGTTGCGTGTGCCTGTTAATCGTGATGCATTTTGAGCCTGTCAGTTGAGTGTTCAGTCAACCCACAAGTATGTGGTGGTGGTCAAGGACATTGCTGCGATAGCAAAAACCACTCACCATAGACCCTTCTTCTGAACCCAGACTGTCTCTTATTCCCCATGTGCAAATTTAGCATAAAAGAGGCCGTTTTCTTGATGTTGGACTTCTGCTTTAACAGCATACAATTTTCCTGTTATTCAGTTTTTCTATCAACCCAAACAAGATTTGAATTCTGATCAAATCAGACTTGACTCCACTCGAGACTGGTGCAGTGGTGAAGTGTTTTGGTATTATATGCACTTCTCCAGCCATTATCCCCCATTTGATCCCTGTTGTTTTCAACAGTATTTCTCAATACTGGTTATGGGGGTTATATTCTATATTCTATATCAACTAAAGGTAATGTCTCCACATGTTTTGTGTCAGACTAAGAATTCAAAATCAGCTTGGTTACCAATAAATTAAAGCAAACACACTGGACAAGCTGGAACCATAAAGTATCGAGCATGTTGGTAATTATTATTATTGTTTTGATGAAGAAAGCAATACATTTACACATCTGTTGGTAGAATAACAGTTTCTGTACCAGTAAAACAAAATACCTGCTTTGTCTAAAGATGTCATCTTGAAAGATGAGGTAAAGTGAAATTTCTCTCGTGGTTGTTAGAAACTTAGAAACTGTATTCTATGTAAAGATTACTTTACATTTTTGTTTAATGACATATTCTTAATTGCATCTCTAAGTTAAATAACACATGAATGAACCTATAGCCTAGTCCTATGGCTTCAGTGAAAGCAGATCTACTAACCAATCTGGACACCTCCAACTTGCTGCATGCAATAAATCCAACTTGTTAAAACCTTAAAATTATTAGATATTATAGTTGATAAATAAAAAAAGGGTGTGTCCTACCTCCGCTGTCAGGTGTATTTGTGTCCTGGTTTAAACACCACACAGTGAGCAGAGCAGCAGCAGGGTCCAGCTGGAGGGCTGAGAGTTGGATATTCAGTCAATACATTCCTAGTGAACGAAGAAAAGCATTACCCTCTCTCTGCACAAAAAAAACTTCCCCAGAACACCCCCACCGACGGAAATCTTCAGATTTTAGGGTGAGAGGTTCAGTTTTAGTTAAAAGCTCTCTGCTGTCACACTATCTGTACATCTCAGAGACTAGTTCTGTAAAGGCATTGTTGGACCTTCAGTCATGTGCTTTTAATCAGGAGCTTTGAACTAATGCCAGGATAGTTAACTTCAGAATTCTGAATGCTCAAGTCTTTATATAGAACATACTGGTAGATCACCCCCACCCTATCCCACCCCCCTCCACAGCCCACTGGCATAATAAATGCATAAATGGTTCCTACACTGAGACATATTGGCACTAGGATAATCAAAGATACGGGATCTGTACGGCTGCTGTTACTATGAAATCATAAATACTTAACAAATGTTTTCTCCAAGCATGTATACACAGGAATTCAGTAAGAATCTCAATGTAATTAACATTAAACTTCTTAACATAATTCTAAGACTCCAGCAGCAGAACTATGAGCGCTCCTCTATTATTGGTCTCCACTGTTTCTAAGCCATAAGGAACACTTCATATGTCTGAATGACTTAAAAGCTTTACTTTAACAGATATAGGACGCCAACTAAGTTATACTCTGTGGTGTTTAAAGATACTAACAGCAGGAAAGACTTTAAGTTTAAAGCAGGAATGAGAAATACCTCCCAAGAATGGAAACGCTAACAGGAGTTTGCTCCCTCAGGGGTTCAAGTGTTATGGTATTCCTTTTTCCATTCAGTGCTGGTATTTTCTGCTGAGCTGAGCTGGAACTGTATGCTGAGGCAACTTATGGCAGAGCTAGACCTTCCAAAAATGCCATGGTTTGGCAGTCAGACGAAACAAAATGGAGTGGGTTTGTGTTCTGGTTTTAATGCATCTTCTCAGGGAGGACATCATATTTTCCAAACCATCAGAGATCTGCTTTAGTGATCATCTAATCAACAAATGGTCTGTTGAGCGTTCTCACGTTTAACACTCTTTGAAGAAAATTCCATGTTTTTTTGTAGTTTCTTTTTAGTAGATGTGCTATTTTTCTCACCAGTACTTCACAGCCTTCCCACATTACAGCTTCTCATGTGTAAACAAAAATTACATTTGCAAACTTTCACAGATTAACCGTTACCATAAAAATGTCAAGCGTGCATCTTCCCAGTGCTTGCAAGCTTTGGAGTCTGTAAGATGTATCACAGACAGTAGGGCTCTCATTCTTATCTTCCTGCTCTTTCAGGTCACCTTCTATTTGTCCTCCCTGCAAAAGGTTTGAGAGAAGCTCAAAGAATATCAATCTTATTTATGAATCTAAACCACGAGGATTTAACATGCTGACCATATAATCAGATGGTCCCTCGTTTGGTCAAAGAATTTTGTTGCATTAAATATCTCCTCTGCTCGAACTTTTTGTCACGTCATAAATTTGAAAATACTTTGAAAAATTGAAAACTGACATGTTTGCCTTTTGGTACTGAAACCATTCTTGCACTTCCCAAAGTCTGCACTAAAAGAGCTCTTATGTAACTTTTCTGTCTGGAACTTTTTGTAATTTGAGATTAAACTGTAAAATGGGGTAACTGGTGTTTTGGGTCTTTGTAGAAACTCAATCATTAGTTATATTTAATTTAGCATTTAAGGTTTTTAGACTGTTAACTGTAACTGAGGCGGTAATAGTTAAATAAAATGTATTACTGATGTTAACCAGCAACAATAGAAAATGTAAAATTTACAAAACAAAAACACAGACATTTTAACAATTACAATTCAACACAAAGGTGAGCTGTGAAAATATGACAAGCTCTAGCCCATCTACCTCTCCTGTCACACAACCTAAGTTAAGATTCCGCTGTTAAAACGTCTGACTTAGATTCCAGCTCCTCACAATTATAGCTTTATAATTGTGTGCTGAAACAATATTATGCTTGAGTCCAGATTTCAAGATTAAAGGATATTATTTTCCCAAACATCACAGGGATCTGATTACCCTTATGAAAACCTGCCTGGGAGCTTTGTGCTTTTTGTACCCTGCGAAATGACACAGACTTCAATCACTTCAAGCATAACCATGAGGTCGTTTCTCCCAATCTCTCCAAAAGTGCAAAAGCAGCCATTGAAATTTTTAATTTCAATTTTGAGCTGAGCATCTATTGTGCCTTTCTGGAGGTTCTCTTGAAAACCTCATACAAACACACATTAAGATTTAATACAGTTACTTTAATATTCCATAGAGGGAAATTGGTTTGTGGTGGAATAAAAAAAATACAATTACGTAATTGTTGGAAGTACAGTATTCAAACTGCAAATTAGATGTTAGAGATTATTTCCTCATGGGAGGTGGTCTGCGTTCCCAATGTGAGGCAGTCGGTATGTCTCTTGTCTGTCTTGCTCTCATACTTTCCAACTCCTCAGACTTCTGTTAGGACTGTGAATTGACTAGAGCTGGTTGTGTTCTTGTAGTGAGGAGAATTTCCTCTATCCAAGCCTATAAAGTTGTGAGTCAATGGGGCAACTTGTAGGGAAATGGTACCAAAAGATTGCCTCAGCACTGTTGATTTGGTGTCATAGGAACATCTTGTTGCCAGGAAACATTTTAATGGAGCTGTGACCCTGCAAGTCAGTGCATTACCTTTTCTGGGAAAGTTATCCGTGCACTGTACAACCGCCCAGCGTACACAATCTACCACTTTCATCGTTATGTCACCTCTTAAGTACATCTATTACAGGAAACTTTGAGGTAAAAATATATTAACTTCTGAAACTTTAAACATTTATAATTTTAAATATTGGACATGGGCTTGGAAACTATAGACACCTTTGAATTGTGAGTACCAACAGTGAAAAAAGTGTGTACTAGCCTAACTTTTCAACAGCCATGTCCGTAGAGATTCTCAGGTAATTTGTCCTCATCTCCTTCTCACTGCAATAGGAGTTAACCAATATAACAGTCTGTACATTTACAAAAGATCACTTTGGAGAAGACCTTAAGTCCTAGTCACACATTATGAAAACCCTCAGCTAGCTTAGTATCTTTCAGCCTCAGCTCTGGTGAAACATTCAGGGATAGTACCGTATGTGTCATCCATGATTTATAAACAAAAATAAAGTTACAAACACTGAGTAATTTACATAAAGAAAAAGTAGATATTCTAATTTATGTTAATCATCTTATGACAAATACAAGAAAATATGATGGTTTCATGCTGTTTTCTGAGTGCATAGAAGTCCAGCCCTACACTGATTATTTACACATGATAAATGATCTGCTGAGTACATATAATTAAACTTGTGAGTTCATTTTTCAGCTAAATGCAGCCATCCTGAGAGACATTGACGAGGTTGCGTGATTTATGACTATTAATAACTATGCAATTGTTTCTTCACATGTCTGATTTTGTAAACCAGAGGAATGCAGCATCTGTTCATGTTGGCAGATTCGGCATTCTGCATAGAATAATTTACTTTTCTGCAGCAAAACCTTTATCTCTGCACTTTGACTCACTGGAAGAACATTTTCCATTTTCCAGTTGAAATAAAATTAGAATTGAGCCAGCAACTAGAGACTGACCAGTTTGTTTGTAGTGTTATTCTGCTTTACATTTTTTGTTGCCTCCATGTAATCATCTAATATTTCCAATTTGCCTAACCAGAGATGAAGCTGAGGTTTTTTTCCTCTTTACATTTTAGCCTTTCTGTTTCACTCATCCTTTAGACCTGTCTGCAGCTGAAGTAAATGGTCCTTAACCTCAGAGTTCAGAGGAAAATATTACGATAAGGTCTGCTTATAATTACAGCTTGCGCAGAGGGTAATGCATGAGAATAGAAGTGATGCAAAGGCCACATTTTATCATGATTACACTTAATAATCACCATGGCTTCATCTCCTCTCAGAGGACTAAGGTGTTAACTTGATAACATGAAATGGAGTGGTTGTACTCGTTAATGTGCCGAGAGTGGCAAGGCCCAGGAGCTCCAGTGGAACATAGTGTAACTATTTGCTTTTGCATTTTGTGTCATCATGGGTCTAATGCTGAAGCAACCATCAATGAGTTCTCCCTTTTTCCACATGGGAATATGAGGTTTATGTTGTCTGGTTCCAGATGTTTGAATCACCACTTTTAATTCAGAAACGTCTGATGCTGTGTTCGGTAATGACTGCTCTCACTTTATCAAGCTATAATTTATACAATAGTGTGAAAAGGCATTTGTCTCCTTTCTGACAAATTTTACTGAGGTTTTATTTGTAAAAATATTTAAATAATTAGATGATTTCAATCATTTAAGTTGAATGATTGAACTTAGCATTTTATTTTCTGCTTGGTTTACTTATTTTAATGTGAGCAGCAGTATTGTAGTTATCCTAGTTGTGCATTTAGCCACTAAGGGAGGAGGTAGGGTTCTGTTCCACTTGCTTTTCCACATGCTATATCCAAAATACGAGCATGACTCTGTATGTCTTTCTACGAGATTAATTGTTAACAACCAACATTTACTTGTAATGCACTAAACAGAAAATTGGCTCGAAACAATGCTGTGGATCACAATAATGCGTGGGATTATCACAATAATACGGTCAACAGAAAATAGCGCACCACACTCCTCTTATTGTTTAACAAACAAAAAAAACCCAAACAAGTGCAGGTGATCTTAATTACTACCACACCCACACCTGCCAGTGATAAACAACAGGTGACCAACTCGGCGCACCTTCCTGGCTCCTACACTAGTACCAGTGGTGGTGACTTTACTCAGATGATGTTAGTGAATGTAGGTGAGATTGAATCACTTAAGCAGTAATGGAAATATAGTGAAGTTTATTTGATTTTATGTCAATGTAAAAAATAGTATTGACTATTGACAAAACAGATTAAAAGACATATTATTCAGACATTTTTGGTATTTGCAATAAAAAAGTTCAAATAATTGGGAGGACTATACAGTACCTATGTACAGTCACTCCCATGTAATCAAAGTTAAAGATAGAATTTTCCTATTCACAATAAACAATAGTAAATCCCACTACCCAACACTGTTCTATTGTTCTGCTTGAACGTAAAGGCATTTGTTTAATTGTTTTCCAGAAAAGTGTGTTTTACAGACTACATAACTTACATAATAGATATACCTATCTCCATAAAACTCAGTAGCAAACTTGTTGAAATCCATGTATAAATGCACATCATTTGCTCCTCCACCTTGGGTTTATTTTGGCAGCATGGTTCAAAGTTTGTAAAACTGTTTATATAGAGAGAGACACAGTTCTCAGTTTGACAGCACAAACTGTCTTTTTAAGACATACACGGTGAAAGGTCTTTGGGACACTTTGTGTTGGTCTCTTTGTCGGCCAAATGTTGGGCATTTATTTGAAAACAAGGCAGCAGCAGTCTGTGTAATGATTGGAGAGTTTCTACAGCTTGTAAAAGCTGATTAGAAACCTAGGACTAGGAGGAATCTGAATTCTGGGGAAAATCAGGTTTCTCTCATACCCTGTCCCAGTGACGGAAACCAGATTTTCTGTTACACGACAGATCCACTTACTTGAGAAAATCTATTTGGTTAGTAACTGTAAGTGCTTGTAAACACACTGCATGTGAACATGGTAACTTTACTGAAAACACTCCTATTCAGTAAGGCGTAACTGCACCCAAGGAAGCTACTGTCGTCCTTCCGTCTACTTAGCACAGATTGCTGTACTAACTGGTGCTGAGGCTGTTAAAAATAATATGTTGGGCTTGTGGTCCCACATCATAGAATTCCTTCCATTTCTTTACCGGCTATTTCGTTTTACTGTTTATGGTGCAGGAATTCTTTCCATTTTAGTTTAACATTTAACTAAGAGAGTCATATGTGTTGGATTTTAAAGACTGAATGTGTTCTGTCACTTTCACACCAGTGTAAGATGGGCTAGGTGACAGTTCAGAACAGTTTTTCCAGATGTGAGATGTGTGTTTGGGCCAGAGGAAAATAAAATCTTACATTTATGTATCTCATAACGGTTCAGTCCAAGGATATGACGGGATAAAACATTCCCATAAGGCAAATTACACGGCAACTATATTTAGAGTTAAACTGCATAGGTTTGCATGTTTAACCTCTATGCCAGATCTTTTTTCTTGATATGAAGGTTTTGAAATTTTTCCTAGCTTTTTACTTCTCTTGGCATATTAAAATTTGAAATCGTAACCTGTATGTTTCACGGGGATTAAACAAGTGTTCTTTAGTTTGGGGCTTTTTCAGACACTGGTCATTTGGTTTTCTGGGGCTTTAAGACCACGCTGGAAGAGGTGCGTACACAGGAGAAGGCTGCTGGTGAGATCTTCTGGGGGTCTATGTAGTTGTTTTCCAACCTCAGAGCCATCAGAGTGGAGTCTCCACTTTGGTTTGGGTCACAGATGCTTTCTTCAGGGATACTCCTGGAAAACACAGCAACAGGGTGTTTTTATATAAAGCCACACCACCTGTAAATGAGTAATAAGGTGACAGAGTGGTATTCAGGAGGAAACATGCATCATTTTTTGTTTTTTTGTCGTCCAGACAACTCTCCATCCAGTCCACTCTTAATCCTAATGCCAACAATAACTGCTAACTGTTAATGCTACTTGTATATTTAATAATGTTTCTTATTCATTTTATCTTTGTCATGTTTCCACAGTTATGTTCATCATTGTGATGTGATCTATTTACATCAACTAGAATTTTATGATTTCTGTAAAATCAATTTAAACCAGCTTAATGAAGGGAAAGTAATCCCAGGAATACTGAAATAGATTAAGATATACTTTCTATCTACTCTTACCTGATCATGTTATTGTTGAGTCTGAGAAAGTGTAAGTTAGTCATCTCATTGATGCCAGACGGAACAGTGATGAGCTGGTTGTGATCAAGACACAGTTCCACCATGGAGTTATACGTTCCAAAGAATGACTCTGGTTCTATTCCCTCTCCGTCTATTTTGTTGTAGGAGAGGTAGAGATACTCCAAACCAGGGGCCATATGAGCAAAGACATAACCTGCAGAGATTGAGATGCAGGAAAAAAATTATGATTTTGTACAGTGGGTGTAGTTTTATAGGTGATGTTTCAACCTACCAGGTATCCTCTCAATTTTGTTTCCCACCAAAACTAGATGGACTAGAGATCTGGGTAGGTAGGATGGAACCAAGTAAAGATAGTTATGTGATAGGTCAATGGACTCCAGATTTCTGCAGAGGCAATGTAGCATGGATTAGTTAGACAATTCTATTGAGAAAATCCGTCCACTGTAATTCTGTTATTATAGTTTTTTAACTCCTGTAGGATTCTTAGGGATAGCAGTCTGACCTGTGGTTGATCCAGGCCATCGGGGCAATCCTGGTCTCTTCCAGCCTGTTGTTTCTTAGAGAAACCATATTCAGATTGTTGGTATGATTAAAAGCATTCTCCAAGATTTCCTCAATAAGGTTGTTCTCCAAGTACAGCTCCTTAACAACAGGCAGAAATAATAAACTGTTTGTCATCGTCAACAGTAAACCCTTTCCTGCTGGTGCTTACTTCTGTGTCATGATGGGATTCCATAACCATGTATGTTTTTTTAGGTTTTAATGAATGCAGCATGAACAACGGTAGTGGGGATTTTATGAGGTTGAGTGCTTATTGTTCCAAGATCTTGGCAGACAAGTCTGTGGTTTGTCGGGAACTGTTTAATGTTATAAATGCATAACCCATGTCAAAAGATTTATGGATGGATTTATTTGTTTGTGCCTACACTCTTTGTTAAAACTGGCATAATAAGATGACCAGGTGGGCAGTGATCATGACATGACACGCTGGCACTCTCTGTGTCTGTTTAGTTTGCCTCAGTTTTTTGTCATAGCAACAGTCAACAGTCAGCCATGGCAATACAAAGGAAATGTGTCTGATAAACCCTTGAGTACTAGTGTTGTGGTTTTACATTAAATGTATGTAAACTCTCCAGATGTGAAATAATTCAGTGTTATGATTAAAAACAAAGAAATCAGGGCTGAGCTAAATTTAACAGTATTGTATTACAGTATATAGACAGCTCAACATGTGCTTCCAGAACAAGTAATGACAGAAGCTTGAGCACTTGTAGAAAGTGTTGAGAAAGTGTAATAGTGATTTGACTTTATTCGACCTTGTATAAGCTTGCTATGTAGGAAATAAATATTTTTCAGCTACATCTTTGGTTAGTCTTGATATTTCATGATGGCCAGGCTTATTTTTACTAATCCTATTTTGTGTAGGGCTCCTAAGACTTTATGCTTACGTGACTTGTTCTATATTGTTGAATAATATATTTATATTGGCTTATTCCGATACTGCAGAATTACAGTACAGTATTGTGTCAGGGTGTCCGCAGGGTTTTAAAAAGTATTAAAAGGTATTATTCGTCATTTTATGAGGTGTTACATTTTTACATAACTTTATTTAACATGGGATTAGACTCGTTCAAAATCGGGTATATCCTCAGATTTTGATTAGTCCCTGTTCTTCAAAAAACAGCTTGTTGGTAGCAATAGTTGAATAAACAACATATTTTTGAATTATGAGTCTCCAAATCTGCTCAGTTGACATTTTAAATTGGGTTATTCTGACCAGAGTGTATGTATTTGAAAATCTGTTTAAAAGTTAGAAAGGTTGTTGAAAACAGTTCCAGCTCAATGTCGTTTTGGTTTTAAAAATTTAGGAGGTATTGAAAAAGGTATTAAAAAGTAGTAAATTCAACCTTAGGATCTGTGTATATGCCCTGGTTATATAATTCTAGGTCTGTATTGCTTAGATTGACCTGGACTTTGAAATATAGGCAACAGTCTTGTTATGAGGCTATCCCATAGTGAGGAAGAGAGATGGTCTGGATGGTCTGGTTCGAATCCTGTCTGACTCCTAATCCATCCCCTACCAGGTGTGTCCCTGAGCCAGACACCCAGCGCCAGCTCCTTGTAAATCGCTTTGGATAAAAGCGTCTGCCAAGCAAAGTAAAGTAAAGATGGGTGTGTAAGCATACCAATAGTGAAGGGGGAAGGCCCTGTGGTATGGTGCGAAAGTAGTTTCTGCCCAGTCTGAAGTAGGAGAGCTGCTTGAGGGGAGCGAAGGCCAGAGGATCTACATTACCCTCACTCAGCAGATTTCCCTCCAACTCCAGAATCACCAGTTTGCTCAAATCTTGAAGATAAAAATATTAGATGTCAACACAAAAGCATACAATTTGGAGTAATTCTGGATAGGGAAAGTACAGCGTAATTTTTTGGACACACTAGATTGATGGTGGGTTGTTGAGTGTAAACTGTATTTACAGTATTTTATGGTTGTACATTATGGGATGCCGAGTAGTACCTTGAAAGCTATTTTCATCAACCCCTCTGAGTCTGTTCTCATTGATTTTCAGCTCTTGCAAGGATGGGGGGAGGTCAGTGGGCACGGTTTCTAAAAGGTTCCCATCCAAGTAGAGACGTGTCAGCATCTTCAGACCCTGACAAATGCACACAAGTATTGTGTTAGTAGGGGGTATTTGATGGTAAAGGTTAACGGATCCCTCTAGTAGCAGTGTACTGTCCATCAGCCCTTTCTGTGTGTGACGCCCATCCCAAATTAAACTTTTCTGGAGGATTACTAGCACAATTGAGGAAATTTACAGTTTGCTTTCATTTTAAAAAGTTGCAGTGGTTTAGTGTGTCATACCTGAAAAGCTTTAGCATCAATGCCAGGAGAGTTTAGTTTGTTTTTCTTGAGGTTGATCCATTCCAGGTTGGGAATGCCATTGAAGGCTCCTGCTGGGATGCTGCCAATGTTGTTGCCTGCAGGTCAGTAGAGTTTTGGTCAGTTTCACTGAGAGCAGGAAACCTTTTTTGAATGTGCTTTCAAATTAGTGGCAGTGTTTCTCTAATTTGTTATGTCTTGTCACAATTCATCAGCATAGCTTTAGAGAATTGCCAGTGCCATTTGGCCACAACTGGAATATGTTTGGTTACTGTCATCCCTGCTTTGTCTAAGCTCGAAGATCCTTTATGAGAAATCCATGTTCTCTGTAGAACTGAGTAGGCAGTTGTATCACTTTCAGGATTCAAAATCTCTTGTGCTTATTGTATAATTTAACATCCATAATTTAGAACATTAATATGTAAAATATAAAGTCTGGCACTGAATTCAGTTTTTGCTCCTTGGTTACTTACCCTCCAGGCTGAGAGATTTAAGTTCGGGGATGGACAGAGCAGGAAAGTAGGTGAGTTTGGCGTTTTCACACGTCACAGTTACATCAGAGATGTCACAGCCCAGAGGGAGGCCTCCTCTGTCTACTGCTACCACCTCACCATACTCCCCTTCCTCTTCCACCTCCATCTCTGCCTCCACTTCCTTCAACTCATCCACTGTTGGAGTAGGAGGTGCTGGGATTGGAACAAGAAGGAGGTCTGGTTCCTCGGGTTCTTCAGGTTCTTTTGGGAGCATCTTAAATACATCTCCTCTCAGCACCTCTTCCTTCTCTACCTCCTCCACCAGAGCTAATAATTCTTCCCTTAGTTTCTCTTCTTGCTCCCTTCTCTCCTCCTCTAGCTTCCTTTCCATCTCCCTTGCTTCTTTCTCTGTTTCCTCTTGTTGTCCCCTGTCCTCCTCCTGCTGTTTCCTCCTCTTCTCCTCCTCCTCCTCTGTCTTCTTCCACTGCTCTTCCTCTCTCTCCACGCGGAGCCTTTGTGCCTCTTTTTCCTCCCTCCTCCTCTCCTCCACTAATTTCCTCTGTTTCTCAGCCTGCTCCTTTCTCTGCTTCCTCCTCTTCTTCCTAGTTTCATCCTTCTTCCTTAGGCGCTCCTCCTCCTCACGGTGCTCTGCTTCCTCCTGCCAGGTGATTTGAAGGATCTCCTCTTGGGTTAGTGGTGCAACTGGATCATTGGGGTCACTGGGAACTGGGGAGTCACCAGAAAGGTCAAGGCTGAGGTCAGGGTCTAGCGTGGGTGTCGAGGGGTGCGAAGCATTCAATTAGGGGGCAGGAGGTGGGTGAGCGGGAGAAAAGGGAAATAGTATGGAACAAAGGAAGGAAAAAAGGGGGGTAGAAGAAGGAGAGTGGAGAAAACAACAAAAGAAGAGGGAAACAATGAGGGAAACTAACAGAGTGTTAGAGGATAGAAATGAAAGTCAGTGAGGACAGAAGAGATAAGTTGGACACACAAAGACAGCTACATGTTAGTGTTCTAGACAGATACAAGACTAGTTTGATGTAGCTACAGAGCAAGCTGCTGCTGTAGACCAGTCAGGGCGGTACATGTCAGGTAAAGTTGGTGTTTTTGTGTTGCTAAATTACATTAATATTAATTTTTTAAAAATGTATGGACACATTTTTTCAATTAACAAAAATTAGAAATAGGGGTTTATGTTTCAGCTGAACCTGTTTCACATTCACAGTGAGTAACCTGGTTACATCTTTTTAATAACAACACTCAACTGAATCTGATCAGCAAGGTTTGTAAAATATTGGCCAATATATTGCTCAGGTATTTTAAATTCTCGATATTTCTCACTCTTAAAATGTTTGTTTGATTTTATTTTTGCACAATATAGAATAAAATTCAGTATTTTATTTAAATCTTGTAATTAAAAATGCTTAAATTCTGAGTGTGAGAAGCATATTCTGAGGTAGTTCTATGTATTTTAATTCAGTCAGGAAAGGCAAACAGCGAAGTGAAAATTACTTGCTGTAATGTCAGTTTTCTTACACCTAGCCAGGACAGACTGTTCGGGACTTTAATGTCACTTTTAATGTAACTTTCTGTAAAAGATTCTTTTAGCCCAGTTTGGTGACATTCTTCCCTTTTTCTGGTCAGACACGTATCAGGTGTCAGGTAACTGTCTAGTTTTTTTCTGTTGACCAAATCATTTATTTGAGAAACAGAAGGCTTTTTGAATAATCTGTATTTGAATTATTGTTAATTAATAATTATTATTATTTTTCCATGTAAATTATTTAGACCAACCATAGCCATCCTCACTATAGATTTCCAAACATCTCATAGTTTGTCCACCACATTTACAGATATGTTTATGTTTCAGTTTCACTGGGCCCGTTTACATGACCAAAAAAAACAGATAACTGGGAGTATCAAGTACACGGTGCTTTTGGCTTTCTTTTATACTCCATGAGGAGAACGAAACTGTTGGCTTTCATCCAAAAAGCATCTAATCCACATACAATAGGACTACATCACTACGATTTTCTTTATTTTTTACTTTTTACACATGCACAGATGTAATAAAGCGAAATGAATCTGGGAAATCCAGGTGTCTATCTAATTTCTCATAATCAGCTTTCTTCTGATAATTTCTAACATAGATACTTTTACATGGTCACTCAATAGTCTGTGTGCATCTAACCGGGCCCAGTGTTATAGGGTTAATGCTGTACTCATCTACCTAAAGTAACAAGTAAAAGACTTTACCTCCATACATGCACATAGTAACTGTAAGCAGTGAATGAGTTACTGTCAATCCAACCTTTACATCTTTTCTTCATAATATCACAGATGTTGTACACTGCATCCAACAGGAAGAAATTCAATTAAATTCCTGATATTGATGTCCCAATAAATGTAGCTTATTCTACTTTTGGACTTCCAGTGTTTGAACACGTTTCACAACAACCCCATCTTTGAATTAGTTCTACATCAGGTGCATCTTTGTTTTGATGAAATTGAATTGACAGTACAGGGAAATCAATTATTGGTATGTTCAATACAACATGTGACCTGTTAAAACCTGTATAATATGTGAACATGCACTTTGTGAAAGTTCACATTTTTAAAGCCATGATAGGAAAGGAAGCAACATGCTAAGGCCTCAGAGGTGGAAACTGTGCAGCAAAATTTTATCTGACACGTCATAAAGGTTGCATCAGTCCAAAAATCTTACTTCTACTGTTTAAATTAACTGTAACTCCTAACACATAATTAGCAGAGGGACAGTAATAAGCAGCGTATTCCAGAATTCCAGCTTATTATTCTTTTTCTGCATGTTTACAATATAAAGAGGAAACCGGGGACTTTAAATTGCAGGCATATAGTACACTGATCCAATTCAACTGAAGGCCTTTCTTTAAAAACATTTTAAAAATCTTTAAGGTTGATATTTTTAAATTCTGAGTGAATAAAACTCAGAGGCCCTGACTGTCAGAAACATTGCTCGTCTCTGTTGCCCTTGGATGTTGCATCATGGCGTAGCCACATGTTGTGTTTCTACCTGGCTCCATGCAGACGGGGCAGCAGTCCCCAGTGGGGGTGAAGGGGAAGTGGCAGTGTTTTGTTGGACAGATGATTCTGTCACAAACCACACGCCCACGTGTGCATAGACAGGTCACACAGGGCTCTGGGGACCAGACGGACTCGTCGAACATGGTCAGACCATGATACACACACTGGCTCTCCTTACCTGAAACAACACAGACACATCATAGTAGTTCAAAACCAAAGTCATGCATGGAGGGAGTAATATAAATCATAAGATAAATCTAGTTCATATAAACTCAAAATACAAAACAATTTATATTGCAGTGGAGATTAGCAAGATCTGGATAAAGTATAATTCCCTTTAAATCTTCATAAACTTATGAATGCATGTGGAAGGGATCAGAAACGTGGCTTTATATATAAAACATTAGCAATTGGGAAGGTCTTTGTAAACAGACGTTATGACGCATATAGCGTCTACGTGGTCATAAAATCTGTGCCTCAAATGTGAAACAAGCAACATTTTTTCTTTAGCGGGGCTGTGTAGGTGCCGCAAGTTTTGGCTTAGTAAAGAAAACCTGCTGATAAGTCAGCTCATATCTTGGCATAGAAATAACCAGCTGTACCTTCGTATTTTGAGAGAAGTAATAAGTCTCTGGATTATATGGGTACTGGGTTGTGTTTTGTTAATTCAAAAGTGTTAAATGAGCCAGGTGCTTACTTTTTTATCTAGGTTGTGGTTGCTCTGTTTTACTTGCAGCTGTTTGATAAAAGATGACATAGATTTTTGTTTCTGACTACGACACAAATCATAGATGTGGGTGGTGTTTTAGGTCGAGGCAACAATTTTTGGCCAATGGGCCAACCCTGAATATCCTCTTCGGGGGCAGTATGGCCCGCGTTAGTAATTGCTGTGTGCGTCTAGTCAAATCCAAAGCCTGTACTTTACAATCAGAACCAGACAAAGCAGTCATTTAAATAGTTTCCACTCCTCCCTCTGCATTAGCTTTACCTTTCAACATCGTACCTGGAACAGGCAAAGTTTTGACTGGCAGTGAGTCAGTTGGAAGGACCGTAAACCACTATGATACAGCAGGAAGAGGCTTTTTGTGTATATTTTAAGCCACTCCTGTCTGTCATCTATCCTTTCTAATGGTATGCTTTTTGTCAAGTCTATAGGAGCACAGGTAGTTAGGAGGCTCAGGTTATTTCGCTTAAATACTGTCTCTAAATGATCTCTGGCCTTTTTACTGTGAGCAGTGAGACTGTCACCCTGTCATCTGTACCAGAGCACACATACTTTAGAGCTTTTCCCTTTAAAATATTGTCTTGCTGCTCTTGCTCATTCTCTTTATTGTCTGGTAAATTGCAGGGCTTTGTTAAAGTAACACAGCAACTCTGCTGTGACACCACTATTCGAAGGAGTTCAGGTTTCATGTGTTTTATGCAAAATACATTTACAACAATTTGACAACCTTTTTTTCGGTTTATCAGTGCAAGGAGTTGATTCTTGTCTCTATCTTATATCATAAACTGAATATATTTGTGAGTGTTGCTTAGACTGAAAAAGCTAGGACTGTTTTGCTTTCTTTGCAAACAACTGACTACATCATCCTTTTAATCACCTAATGCTTTAACTTTAAATCTTTATTGTTTAAAACCACATGGATTAAAGGTTTTTGTTTGAAGACTTTGTCCTCTGTGTTGGCCTATTCAGGGCTTATTCTCTGACAAGCTTTCTTCCCACACGTTTTTTCCCTTCTGTTCATGTTGAATTGTGATGATTTGTCATTAAATCATTGAGCTGTAAAAACAAGCAGCTTTGGTATGAGCACGAGACGCCTCACAGTCAAGCCTAACTGTTCTTCACTCATATAAAAAGGTTTTTATTTGTTGAAAAGGTCATTTTACTGTAACAAACTGAACTGCTGTGTAATGTACCACTAAATTACATGTATACTGTATGTAATGTATGTTGGTCAACACATAAACAACATAGATTTCCAACTAGCGTACCTTTTAAATCTACATAAAAGTTAAACCTACACATTTTTATTTTCTAAACAGGTTTTTTGTGTATTATTTTTGGAGGCATTAGAGATTTCACATAGTGAAGGCTGGACCATACTGTTCTTTCTACACTATATTTAAGTTAAAATTAACAAAAAAATATTAGCATACTCTTTGTTAAACAATTAAATAAAAACATCATCAACAAATTTACCAGATGTTTTTCATTTCTAGTTTCTTCTCTGTGAATACTTATTGCTTATTTAGCCTCATTAATATTTACTTTTCTTACAAAAAAAACTCTTGACGATTTAATTTGGCTAACAATTTAGCCTGGGACAGATGGTGAAAATTATGGGTTGTTGGTACAGTATATATATGTGCCATGTGTGCTAGAGATATGCATGTAGTCTAATCAAGGAAGCTAGAATATTAAAATCATGAGAAGAGGTTTTGTAGCATACAGATTAACTGTATTCATTGCCAGTGCAGGAAATTAAGGCAGGGTTACACAGAAGGTGTATGTGTAGGGTTTGATTTAAATGGTGTAGCCTAGAAAGTACCCTACGAGCCTATTTAAGCAGAAACCTCACATACAGTACATATGGCAGCTGGTTTACAGTTGGGTTTTTTTATTTGTGCATATAAATTGTCTTATGGTTAAAGCTGTTGTTCACAGTCGCCTAACTTCCCAAAATAAAAAGAAAATGGGATTTCTTTACCTAATATGACTATAGCTATATGTAAACATTATTACAAAAATTACATTAAACTGCAATCTAAACTCTAAAAATCCTGATCAACAACATATTTAGTAATTAATGGTCCCTGACCAGGCTTAAAGGAGTAGCTGTTCTCACTGACCTGGGACAACGCTGTAGATGAGTTGCTGTTCTTCAAGGTCCGTGAAGGACTTTATGAACACATCGTTTCCTTGGTTTTCTCCAGGCTCCACTGGGACAATGGCACTGGGAACCAGTTTGATTTTAAGGGGTCTTGAATGCCCTGTTCTTGTGCGTCTATGACCTGCAACAAATAGTCATATTGATATTTATCTACAGCGATCTAAAATCTCTTTAGGCTGACATACAGCAGATAAAAAATATCTGTCTGCATGAATGATCAGATCACAGTCGGTATTGGTGACTGTTAACACTCATGTTTCGCTCTGTTCATTTGTGATCTGATCACTCAAGATGGATCTTAACACCAGGTGTGAAAGGGATCATGAATATTTTATGGTTGTTTTACTCTATTCAGTCGCCCATTTGTTTGTGTGGCCGTTGCGGACAATCCTAGCTTAATTGACAAGTAAAGTTCTTGTGGGCGGACATTGCTGAAATAGATTCTCGAGAAAACACTGTAATACAGTAGAGGTCAAAGACTTTCCCCTGTGATTCTCCACATTCATTAAGAATTTAAAGATTATTTAATAATCAAAAAAACGCCTCTAACACTTTTGCTACAAAATGTCTTTCCTCCATTTCTGTATTTCTACTTGGTCAGTAAAGGAGCACATACATGTATCCCTTTTGACTATTGTTGGAACCACTGAGATGAGGGGTCACTAACCCTGGTCCCCAAGAGCCAACCCCCTGCTTGTATCAGGTGTGTTCAGTCAGGAGTAAGTACAGGGTGACCATCCCTAAATGTCCAGTCTTTGTGCTAAGCTAAATACATATTCACCAGTCCCTGCACTGGATGCACAGACATTATGTGCGATGCCAACTGAGGATTCCCAAAAATGGATGAGTTTTCCTTTATGAAACAGACTCTTACCCTGTCCGTCCTTCTTTGCTCTGCGGGTCTCTCTGTCCTGGTTGTGAGGTTTGTTCTTGGCCTGGGCATGTGGGACGGACAGGACCACCAGCAGCCACAGTATGGCCACCACCAGGCACCGCCTCATCCCTGCAGAGCAGCATAAACCAGGTTCAGGCTCTGGAGCCCTCACATGCCAAAGATTTAATAGAAAACATGTCTCTAAAAAGTCAAATAATTGTCTGAACACAAGCAGCCATAAAGTTTAGATACATTAGGCTGGAAATTTTCACCTCGCCCTCTAAATGTATTGAAGTAACCAGCAACTAATACAAACTGAGCCAAACAGACATGTATAAAAAATAAAATATTCTCTTTCCACTCCCAGAGACATACAACAGAAAGACAGAAGGTTTTACCTGCAGCAGCCTCTCAGAAAAAGACCCGTCAGTGCTGCTGCTGCTGGTCCTCATATAGTGGACCCTCTGCATGTGTGGGAATAATGACTAGCCTACACACAGCAGTCCTGTCATTATTAAAGCAGAGATCTGACACTAACACACACCTTCACACACCTTATAGTTTGTGCTCTGTCTGATTCCACCTATGAATGGTGTGGATTGAACCCATTCTCTATATCAGCTTCAATAATAGTAATGAATGTGTTCCGCCTGTGCCTTAGTGCATCATGAGAGTTGTTGGTACTGTTGAATCATAGGAAGACCCTTGTTTATTGGGATGGTGGCTTTTTGTTATTCTGCTGCCTTTGCAGTTTATCTGCTGTTTCCAATTTCTCATATTCGCTAGAACTATGTTAGGGTGAGAATATAACAAATTGCGTGAGGCAGACATTTGTTACACAGATTAGCATCAGATGCTTTACCACCACCCTCTGGACTGGAGTAGTTTGAAGCTGATCTACACCTCTGTCATAATGGTATGTGCTTCAAAATGTTGGTGGGACACATAAAACAATCCCCATATAACCTTCATTTATTAATTGACTACTAGCTATATAAGACACTCTTGAACTTGTGGACAGTTCTTCATGTAAGTAAAATGAGATGTCCAGTACTTCATAATAAGTCATCACTAATAGCTGGAGAATTGCACAACATTGATTTTCACATAAGTAGAGTACAGCCGTTCCACAGTGAAACGATAAAGAACACTCAGACCTTGGATAGAATATAAATATATAAACTCATTGTAGTTTCTCTGAATATGGTAACATACTTAGAATCTGAGCCTTCTATCAGTTCAACAATAATTCATTGGGTGGCATTCAGCCACAACTCCTATGATTTCTTTCCCTGATGGTTGAATTGTGTATGCAGAGTTTTTCCTTCTTCCAAACAATTCCTCCTGAGGGAGAAAATAAAAATAATCTGAACCTGACGAGTCCATATGTCAGACATCACGTTACAGTAAGAGAGTTTCCCTCATCCATGTTATTCACCCACACTCTTAATCATTCAAACATTAAGTCTACAGCTCCACAGACTCCGAACCTCCCACCATGCCACAGAGCTGACCAATAAGAAACAAGGACACAAAGAGTGAGAGAGTGAGTCCCATGTGTGCTGAGACAGAGGAAAGAAAACCAGAGGGAGGGGAGTGAAATGGAAAACATTCAGCCGTTCAGTTCCTGGATGAGCAGGCTCAGATGGAGAGACTTCCAGCAAAGGATAAAAATAACCCGGGGCTTGTATGAGTAGTTTAATGAGATTCAGGCTGCTGCTGATTCTGCTCTTTTCTTGCTTATTTCAGTATTTCTAAAGTGAACATACAGAAGTGGTATTTCTCACGCAGTGAGAAGTAGTAGTGTGTGTAAATGAGTGAGGACACTCGTGTATTCTGTGTTAGGTTTTGTTTAACTTCTCAGTAACTTCACTTTAACTACATTTACTTCTCTTCAACATATAACTATAGTTTGACTTAGTGCAGCTCTGTAATTATGCTACTAGTTTACAGTTGTTAGCCTTTAGTTTACCTTTACCAACCATTTACTAATACTTCTTGTTTTTTGTACTACTCAGTGAAATAAGCAGTGTCACCCCTCCCATGCATTAGTGGTGGTTGGTATCTTCTATCTTCTGATCAGCGGTCAGTTTCAGTTCCAGGAACCTGTTCTCAAAGTAACAGGACAGTGGAAACACCGGAGGAACCAGGAACTTTAGTTACACGTAACTGTACATTACACTTCTATAGTGTGAACAGGAACCATATATAAGACCTCCAAGGGCCGAGCCACAACCGACTACAGATGAAGACTAGGATGTACTGTATGTCCTCCATCTGTGAGAGGAAATAACCAAACAAAACTAAAAAAGTAAAACCTGTGTGACTTTCAGTGGCTGTGAGTTTAAGTTGGTTCAGGTCTTAAGATGCAGACGCAGATCTGGTCTCAGTCGTATGCTAATGCAGAACTGTGCACCACTGTGCAGCCTCGTTATGTATTAACAGATAAAATGCAACTGTGGCATGTACACAGAAGCCTCAAGGAAGTAGTATTGCAGTTGGTGAAGTAAAGTTTTTATACTACACAAGTCACATGTACTGTGTATGCGTTTAGTTTTTCTTGCATTTGGACACGGTATTGTCTCTACAGCAACAAATACAGCTGTTAACAAATCACAGAAAGACAGACAGACGGTGAGAAAGAGAGGGGAGGAGCTGAGGACAGACATACAGACATTAACTCTACATTACCAGCAGTTTGAAGGTGGCTGCAGGACTTGAAGCCAAGTTCTCCCCTTTTCTCCTCCTCTGGTTCTGCAGGAGCTCCAGGAGAGATGATTGTCGCTGTGTGTGTGAGTGTGTGTGTCTCTCCCAGCATGGAGTGATTGAGTACAGCAGGCTAATAGAGCTGTGAAGAAAAGCCAGGATTTGTACTGCAGCAAAGACAAAAAGAGAGAGAGAGAACCAGACCGAAACAGACGGAGAGACAGGTCTCACATCTGTCTCTCCGTCTAGGTGAAGACACTGCCAACATGCTGCAGGATATCAATGAAAGACAACAAAGATGAAACGCACATTAAATGTCCACATGTTGCACGGTGAAGTGAACAGAAACAGATTTCTTACGATAAGCTCGTACAGCGAAATTCACTTCTGTCTAAACCCAAAACTAATTTATTACAGGAGAAAAGCAGCATGTCTTCACAACGGCTAGAGTCAGAGAGGATTGAGCATTTTGTGTTATTTTTACTTACCATATGATCAAAATCTGCCTTTGAGTCAAATAATTGATTAATGAGCTAGTAGTTTCCCAGCACATTACCTAACCTTGCTACTTCATCTGTCTCAACTTTGTCAGCTCTTCACCATTTAAAAAGTAATTTTCTAATGAGTAAAGATAAAAACGGCGAGCTGATCTGAGCATGTCAGCTGTTTGAAATTCACGTAATGCAAGATTCTGTGATCCAAACGACATCTGTGTCGACATGTACAGATGCACTCACATATAGAATTCTTCAATTTTCTTTAACCCCCACATTATAATCAGGCTCACGGGCGAATCCGTCGTGACTTGTCTGTGTTAGTGAAGCCAAACCGATTTTATGTGCAGTGAGCTGCACGCTCCATATAACACTGAGCATTTTTCTTATACACTGTAGTATATGTAACTTTCACACGGTGGGATTATGGCAGGGTTTTGCCATAACAGTGTTCTGTATGAATATTAAAAACCTGGGTTTGTGTTTAACAGTATAACATCAAACACAGATCAGCAAACACAACTTAATCCAGGCAAATAATACTTGCTAATCGAGAGCCAGTCTGTAAAACTGAAACGGGTGTTAAAGTTGCCATTAATGTTGTGTGAAAGATATTTGTAACTTGGTGAATCCTGATCATCATCCAACTCTACTCCTGATAGGGTGACAACTGCCTGTTTACCTTCTGAAAACTATCAGGAGCCTTGTGGCCCAGACAGGGAGACTCAGCTATAAGATTCCAGGACAGGGCGCGCCACTACGGCTGCAGTAACACTGTACGTTATGTTTCCCATAAAGACCCGGTTCTAACTGATCTGGACTGGACCTGGTTTGCAACAACCTGGTTCTAATTAAAGACAACACAGACACACACAGCTGCTGCAGATGCCTCTCAGCCGAGTCACCTGGACACACCCCTCACCTGGTGAACGCTCACACACCACTCTGTGGGTGTGGCTGTATGGGGGGGTAAAAGAAATAAGGAGTAACCCATTAAAGTAAATGTCTGTTAAAAATTCATTCTTTGACGTCATTGTCACAGGTCATTAAATACACAAACACTTGCTGCTGTGTCTTGATTTAAAGATGTCAAAATATATCCCTTATGAGCTGTTGTTACACTTATATGTGACTGGACAAGTTCTTCGTGTTTTTTATGAATGTGACCCGGAGTTCAAGCTGATAAACAGATGCTGTGGTGCCCCCTGCAGGCCAAGCATTACAAAGATTATACTTCACTTTCCCAACATCAGTGTAACTCGTTTTTCACTAAACTTAAAACATTTTTTCAGGTAATTGTTGCTTTATTGTCCTGTTGAAAATTAAGTCTAACAAGACACGTGACTTACTGTCAGACTCTCTTGCTCTTTTTGTCTCCTTGCAGGAGAAATATCCATCTGTTGTCTCTTTCCCTGGAGGCTGCAGGTCAGAGGTCATGACCTTGAATCACCCCGAGCTTCCTGGGTAAATAACCATCTGTAAATATAGTTAAAAATTTGTAGTACTGGGACAATGTCATAACTATTATCACTTCAGCTCTGTTAATATACACCATGCGTTGGAGAACAGGTGCTTTACAGTCAGGCTTTAATGTAAGGCTGTAAAAAAAATACAAACCCTTACTTATGTGGCACAGTTATTATTTAAGAACTTTGTGAACCTGCCTGCACAAAACAAAAAAAATAATTAAATATACAATAAATTATACATTTTATATTTGTCATATTAAAAAAATCATCATCATCATGATTATGAACAATGAAATTGTCTTCAGAGAGTTTGCTCTCCAGCAGAATAATGATTCAGGTGGGGCTGGAAGGTTCTTAGTGATGTGCGTCTCTAGCTAATATACAGCAGATGTAATAGGTGTAACAGGTGTGCTGTAAAAGAGGGACAGGTCACCGTATATCTTGTGTGGACAGACTATCACATAAACACACAGAACATTAGTTTTAGTTTATTCCGTTTAAAGTGTGTACAACAGTAAGTAGGAGAAAGACACTGTGTGAACAACTGTGTAACCTCCACAGACAGATGGTGTTATAAGCTGAACACATTTGTGATTATGTGATATATAAATATATTTATCTTAACCTAAAGTTGTGTGTTGACTTTGTTCTGTGCCTGCATTTGTTTGCAGCTGCGCTGTGTTCATCCATTGGTCAGTTGAAGTTTCCAGAGAGGGTGGAGTCACTCCAAAGATGGACCTGCTGACAAAGATCCCCGCGAGAGGTGAGAAGCTTTCCTGAACTCTTTAGACAGGATGATGAATAACTTTATGTAGGGGTCAGTGCTTCATACATTAATTAATGTCGTTTAACTGGCACACGGAAATACGAGCACATCTCGCCGGTCTTGTCCTCACGCCATTGGTTGCTCGTACATTTTAGGATTCATGTTAAAATTATTTTATTTGCTTTTAAGGCTCTTAATGGTCTTGCACCTATATACCTCTGCGGCCTCTCAGGTCAACTGGTCAGCTGCTCCTGAGTACTCCTAAAACTAAGCGCAGGCTTAGAGGCGACCGTGCTTTTTCTGTTGCAGCCCCTAAGCTCTGGAATGACCTCCCTTTGCACATTAGACAGGCCTCATCTCTGTCAACGTTTAAATCGCTTTTAAAATCCCATCTCTTCTCCTTGGCTTTCGACACCCTGTGAGATGTTGTTTTTATTAGATTGTATGTCTTTTTATCCTGTTTCTTATTCTGTTTTATTATTTTAACTATGAACTGGTCTATATCTCATTTTAATTGTCTTATGTTATTTTACCTTTGTACAGCACTTTGGTCCTTTGTGGTTTGTTTTAAAGTGCTTTATAAATAAAGTTGCTATGGTATGGTGTGGTATGATACTGCAAGTTGTTACACACACGAGGTCAGAGCTAGAAAAGAAACCCAACATAATTACAACACTATACGTTTATCTGAGAAGGTTCTCAGTCATCCAGGTCATGGTCTTGGTTATTAGTAATTTTTTTACATTATAGAAATATTATATTATATTATTATTAGCTGTATTTAGAGTTCATTTTTTATTACAGTTTCTAAGATTGAATCAGACAGCATTGCATAAAGGAATACAAATCACCACCATGGCTAAAGCATTCTTTACATGTTGACACAGGCCAGTTAGCATTTTTTAACTTACTATTCTAATATTAATGTACTTTCTCACAAGTATTTGCAATACTTCTGACTAAAAGCTCAGTAATATGTGCAGTTTGTTTTATTTTCCCCACAGCGCTACAGTTGTTCCCCTCTGAGGTTGTAGGTGGTGCTGATGAGGCTTTTCAGAGCCTGCTGAGGATTCTGGGACCTGAGGCTGCCTTGGAGTCCATCATCGTGGCGGTCAGCCTCTCACAGGACACTTGACTCACAGGAAACACAGCTAATGAAAACATGTTTGTACAGAAACGTCTGTAATTAGGTTTAAATAAACAGTCTTTTAGAAATCTTTATTCAACAGAGCACAACTGTGGCAGCTGTAACAGCAGAGCTCATCGATCAGAATCTACAAAAATAAATAATTTAAATACAAAATGCCAGAGTTGCCTTTGTATTTTCAAATAGTATTCTTATTTCGGCTATTTACACACTCTAATAATATACGTCTGTAGTATTACAGTGCTGTGATGTTTCCACAGGCTGATGTTTAGGCAGCAGGAATCGGATCCAGCTCACCTGCCGCAGCTTCGTGTGTGCGTGTGTGGGGCCAGAGGTCTGGACGTTTTTCTGTGGCCTATGTCGACATGAAGTTGAGTTTGCCACTGATCTGCCCCAGTTTGTGTCTGTCCTACATTAAGTCCCTAAATCTTTCAAGATGCCGCACAGCAATTTAACAAACCTCACAGAACTATAGAGGAATTTACAGTCGTTCTGAGCAGCTCTGCACTTCATGTCTACTTGCACAAAGTCAGCAGCTTTAGTTTGAACTGTTGAGCTAAACCTTTAGCTCAGACGTTTTTGTCTGTTAACATTATTTGCCACAGTTAAATTGTTTTCATTTGTGTCCTCGTTATATGACACGGTAAAAAGTTACAAATTGTTGATGTTTCAGGAGAACAAAAGCTTGGTTGTTTACACAGTAACCTGCGTCTCACCGATATCAAATTATTCATAAAATGAATTAGGTCTCTTACACGTCACTGCTTTGTCGTATCTAGCACAGTCGTGTTCATGTCCACAAAGACTTTGACTTCCATGTACAGACCACTATTAACTAGGTTCTGATATGTACAACAAAATGATGCAGGGGAATCTAAAAAATGTTTAATCTAGCAACACGAAAGACACAAACTGGGCTTTTCTTATTAGATTTTTATACTATTCTCATGTTAGAAAAAGAATAATTTTAATTGGTGACTTTTCCTTTTAGGTAATGAAACATCATTAACGTAAGAAAAACGCTTCAGTTTAAATGTGTCCACACCTCTATGTCTGACACCCTCCAAACTCTTGTTAGCTCCTGCTGCCTCGTCATTTCAACAGTGAGAACGATCAGTGGATGTGTCAGTCTGCTGGGGTTCACTCAGGCTGAAATCTGTCCCGATTTAAACCTCTTTAGTGTTCGGTTCCTAACAGAACTGCTGACCAGAAAACACACCAGACATTGGAGCGTATTGGCGGGTTTTCTGTAGTCTGAGGTTTCCGTTGTGTAGTGTGGTTTGTTTTCAGACGTCTGACTGGCAGATGGAGGTCTGAGAGTGGACGCTGTAAACAGAGGAACTGAAGTCAAGTGTTACCAGTTTGTCTGAATAGCCTGTGAGCGCTGCTGGTTTAAGAGAATGATCAGCTCACGAGGAGACACACAAGTCCACGGTCTAGGTGGCATCACCTTCCTCAGAAATCCCCTGCTTCTCAAACAGCTTGGTTTCAGGTCGTCAAGAGTTTGAGGTACTGATAGTTTGTGGCTGCATCCACAGCGGTTCGCACTTCTCAGCTGTGAACGCAGCCTGTAACAAAGTAAGTTTTCACAACACGCACACACACGCGTCCTCCCAGAACATTTAGGCACATTGTCATGAGACGCCTCATGACAACATGGACTTATACTTTCCACGTGAGGCCTCTGCATACATTCATGACATTTCAATCACACATCAGCCCGGACTCTTCACTCTTCATCCTCTTATCAGCGCCAGAGACTGTTGCCACAACAAGCATATCAGTCCAGTCACAAGGTTAAAGGATAGGTTCACAAGTGTGTTAAAATATTCTAGGATCCATATGAATACTGAAACAGATTTTGCTTTCAAAGTTAAAGTTGTCTCGATTCCAATCACTTTGTGTTTTTCTGTCCAACATACAGACATCAAAGTAAACTCAAAGGATGAAGTTTGTACTAAGACACACTCTGCACTGCTGTCTCGTTAAAGTCAAACTGAAAGGCATTCCTGCACATAAAGGAGACGTGTTAATTTTGTCTGACATGGTGAATCATGAAAGGTTCTTCTGATGGCCAGAAACAATGAATCTAACAACAAGCCTGTTGTGGGCATTTGGCTGTTTGTGAATCATTTACTCTCGTCACCAACAGAAAGCCGCCTGTAAGCCTGTAAGCCAAGCTGTGATGTTGGAATTTACCACCTGCAGCATCACAAAAGCTCTAGAATCAGTAACAGAAACCTCTGGAAGTTGTTCAAACATCTAGTGATTTAGTGGGGACGTCCTGGAGCAGCAGCAGACAGAGCTGATACCTGCCACTGAGGGTCAGATGAAGAGAAGGTTCTGAAGTGACGTCTCCGATAAGCAGCTCTGATCAGAGGTGATTTCTTTTAGTTTGAGGCATCAGCGTGGCGTCAGTTCTCGTCTTAGGGATCATGATATATCTTCACATTGGGTGGAAGAGCAGAGTGCAGTCCTCTCTCTCTGCAGCAGTGAAAATATCCGGGAGTGGTGGCAGGCACCCCTTTGGCAAGGCACCACCAGTCCTCAGGTAACAGGAGACAATCTTCTGGTCCAGGCGCAGCTGGGAGGGGATGCTCTCAAACGGCTTTGGATCAAGATCCAAGATGGACACAGAGTAGGAGAAAGAAGGAGGTCTGGGGGAAATAAAGTCCCTAAGGCACCTCTGACTGGGGAGACTGAAGGAGCAGAGAGGAGAAGAAGGGTTACCACACAGGAGGAACAAAGCTGCTCCATCACATTAACATTTGAACTAGACCCTTACCCTTCATCGTCCTCCTCTTCATCACTCCTGGGCACCAGTGCGACCATGATGGAGCAGTCCTTTGCTGTCATGGCAACTCGGTACTGATGGACCTGAAGTCAAAGTAAAAAAAAAATGAATATAGAAATATACTATATGACATTTAATATCTTCTGAGCAGAGCTTCACACACACACAGCTGCACCTGTAGATAGGTACCATCATTTCCAGACCATAAGCCGCACCAATTCAATTTGGGGGAAACCACAGATTGTTCCACATGTAAGCCGCAAAGTTCCTGGGCCTCAGAAACCCCACCTCAGTTTCACAACAGGAATATCTGCCCCTCCCCACAACCACCCAGAGGACATTCTCAGCAGATCAGGTGAGGAGAGAGCTGAACAGGCCTCTCCCCACAAAAGCTGCAGGGCCAGACAGAGTCAGCCCCAGGGTGCTGAAAGCCTGCGCTCCTCAGCTATGTGCGGTTCTCCAACACCTCTTCAACCTGAGCCTGCAGCTGGAGAGAGTTATTATGGGGTGGAAAAAGTCCTGCCTGATCCCTGTGAATAAGAAGCCACGTCCCAGTGTCTTAAACAACTACAGGCCAGTGGCTCTAACCTCACACATCATTAAGGCCTTTGAGAGACTGGTCCTGGACTCCCTCCAAACACTGGTCAAACCTTCACTTGACCCCCTCCAGTTTGCCTACCAGCCCCTACTTGGAGTGGCTGATGCCATCATTCATCTGCTCCATCACACCTACACCCACCTGGACAAACCTGGGAGTTTTTTTGTTTTTCCAGTGCATTCAACACCATCCAGCCTGCACTGCTGGGAGAGAAGTTAAAAACATGCTGGTGGACCCTCCCATTATTTCCTGGATCATGGACTACCTCACAGGCCCCGCCCCCAGTACGTCTGCCCCAGGACTTGTTATGTCAGCATTTAGCTTTTTCCGTGTTTTTACTGATGATATAACCAGTATTAAAAAGGTGCCACATTTAGAGCTGAAGTTCCTGACACACAAAATCCCACCTTGGCGACAGCGTACTCCACAGATCCATCGTCCTCAGTTGGACATTTTTGCAGCTTCTCCAGGAAGTCCTCATTGTATGGTCCGTTTATCTGAAGACGGGTTCTGACACTGACACGCGCACGAACACACACACACACACACACACAGTATCAGTAGCATCAGAGACCCTTTAAAATGTTACTACAGTTTTCTTGTGATACTTTGAGTACTACCTCTCCTTTGGGAAGTCGTGCAGGTATTGTTCCACTCTACGGTACAGGGGGTAAAGTCCTTCAATATCCAGCGTGTCCAGCTGCTGAGTTTGAAGGATTCTGAACAACACACTGTCACTGGGTAAACCCTGAGAGCCTGCACAGAGAGTGAGAGACATTGGTGTTTAGAGAAGGTTCACTGAGTCACTTTCATTCAGGTCATTTCTGACAGAGGACGCTGGACAAGACACAGGCTGCACAAGCATTAGTTCACCGTCCATCACACAGATACTGCATATACACACAACATGAAGTACTGCAAGTCAGGATCCACTAGTGAAAGCTGCAGTGTATGTAAATTAGTATTTTGAATATGTCATGTAAATATGTGCCCAGACTGTGTTTCCAGTGGTGAAGAGAAAAACACCAGAAAATCTAATAATGCTGTTAATGTTGTGCTGATAGATAAAAAGATTCTGACCATGGCGAATCCGCTCCCTATTAAACACACTCGCTTCACAGAAGCTTCGTCCCTCTCCACGTCTCTCCGTCACTTCTCCTCTATCTCCTCCTCCTCCACCACCACCAGCCATCAGAGCGTTCACCAACACCTACACAGAGAGAGGTTCAGCTTCAGCGCGTTTCAGTCAGATTATACCCTGTAAAGTTACATTTTTCTACATTGAGCTGACTTCACTGTCCAGGTACAAAACAACTCAATAAATAATCTTTTGGGAACTAAATTTGTAAAAACTTAACACTGAATTAACACTGAGGTTGAACTTGTCGTTCTGGGCCTTTGGACTTATTTTTTGCCTCCATGCCTGCGACCATGTCCAGAGGAATTAGATTTCCTGGTCCTGGTCAATTTGGACATCCCAATCTTATGAATGTGAAATCTCAGGAACACAAGATAATTTCATAACTGCTGGCTCAAACATCTACTCGGGCTCACAGGTGACATGACGAGAATGGTTCTGGACTGACAGGCATACAGCAGCCTGCAATGTTTCTACCTGAGCACAGGTCTGTTGATCACGTCCAGTGTCGCTGTAATGCATTAATGCATTAATATTATTATAATAATATATGTTTTGTTTTTTTTACCTGAATGAAGTCGTTCAGGACAGCTTTGTTGGTCATGTGACTGTTGATCCGCTTGCTTCCGTGCAGCAAGTGCGGTCTGAGATGATGCAGCAGAGAGTTCAGGTCCACTGAGTCGTCACTGCCCTCCTTACTGCTGTAAATACACTGACCCCCCTAAAAACACACAGGCAGGTTTTACTGTGATGTTTTAGTTTAAAACAGCTAAATGTTCTTATTATTTGTCACATCTTCTTTCTGAAAACTTAAGTAACAGCTGGAGAGAAACTGGAGAGTTTAGACTGAGGCAAGACATATTTCCAGAACGCCAGTCACACAAATACTTGTCATAGTTGTGCTGCGCATCAGAAAATGACATCAATAAGTTGTAACATAGGTTTGTGCTGAATGCTAAATAAAAATTTGCAGCTGCCGCAGGTTCTGTTTGAAGCGTTGATTAAATGAAAGATCACGTTTTAAACATTACATTACTCATTGATGTTAAAAAGGAAACATGCAGGAGAGCTTTCTCTGTTTTGTCAACTGAAACAGGTTTTGCTTGTAATCATTACTCCAGTCCAGGCCGACTATTTGGTGATGAACTTTTAACTCCGATTCTTTTTTTCTCCTGCTTTGAAGACCACATTCCAGGAGCTACTCAACCCCACCCTAATGGAAATCTTAACCCCTGACCTGAATTCTGCTTTTGTTTCGGCCGTGGTCCACCTAAGCTTGGTAAAAGCTACCCATCACTGTGTATCATTAGGACCACGTGCCTAAATAATTCCAATAGCAAACGTATTCCGATTTTAGATCTTCTGAGTTAGGACATGTGTACACAAAGCTTCCAGTATTGAGACAGACAGGTTGGACTGGTTGTGCCTCACCTTGAAGATTTTGAAGTTGTTCTGAGGTTCTTCAATCAGGTGTCTGATGGCAAAGTGCATTCTCTGTCTGTTCCTGAATAACACGAGAGAAACCTCCAACACATCAAACACCAAAGCAGCTGTACCAGCCTACATTTCAGTAAAGCGTGTTCATACAAATTTAAAACATCTAATTAGATGTGTAGCTTTACATTCTTAGCTGTTCCAGAACTACTGAAAAACCTTTTCAACCAATTCAATTACATTTAGCAAACTGATCTTCATGGGGAGAGGTCACTCGGTTAAAAACAAAACATGACTCGGAAGACTTTACGTCTTTTTCCATCTAAGTTACGTAACATTTATTGGTGCATAATAGGTCAAAGGTGGAATCCACCGCACAAGAAAGCGCTGGGCTCTGGAAAACCACTGTCACCTTACGCAGTCCGCCACTGTATCCAAAAATATGACTCTTACAAAACAGTATCGTCACATGATAAAGAGGTGAGATTAAAAGGAAATGAGATGTTACACCAAGGTAAACATGACTAAACATACACAATGTAGTTGTATCCGTTTTGTTTTAATGTCTCTTTAAACTTTCTGTTTTTTTGAGTAAACACCTGTAAGAGAAGTAGCTGCAGTAAACTTACCCTGAGAACAAGTCTAGAGGACAGTACAAACTGCGTCTCTTCCACTTCCCATTGGCAACCTGACATACAGACAGAAGATGAGCAGCAGAAAGAAGTAGCAGTAAAGTAATAAACATTGTAGCTGTACCTTAGTTTTAGATTTTTATTGTAGTTTTATTTATCGCCATTAAATATAAATCTAATGTTTAAAAATCTGTCACAATTTTTCTCCCTTCGGACAGATGATTAACTTTGAAAAAGCTTATTAGTGATATAATATAAATAGTCGATCATCCAGAGAAGACTTCTGATGGGACAACATAAACACTCAGGTGGAGTGGAGGTGCCTCCCTCACAAACCATCTTTAACACTAGGACACTTATTAAAGTAGTTTGTAGATACCTTGTAGTGCTGGTGCATACAGAAGCGGCACACTTTGGTCTTGATGTCTTTGCTGACATGTTTAGAGGATGGCAGGAAGCCACATTTAGGCTGAAACCACAACGCACAGAGAATCAGCTGAGTAACACACCAACACTTAGCCAGACTTGTGATTTCTTGTTTTAACTCTGTCCGACTGTTTTTGTTATTCATTCAAAAAGATTTCTGACATTGTGGCCACTTCAAGTAGAAAAACATTAAATAAAACAGTACTGGCTCAAATGTAATTTTTAGGGTTGCAGCTCTGTGTGTGTGTGTGTGTGTGTGTGTACCTTGATCTCGATGCAGAGTGGAGGAGTGTGTGTTGGCTGGTGGAGGGCTGGAGAGGTCAGGTTGGGCAGACAGAGAGCACAGCCGCTGTAGATGTCCATCACCTTATCACAGCGCCACGCTGACGATTACAATCACACAGGAACACATTATTAGTCCTGTGTTGAGCTGAATCTGTATTTTCGTAATGTCTAATTTACCAGATGTCGATACCCAGAGAGTCGCTGAGTAAACACATGCCACTCACCTGGTCTTTGATGCTGCACTCTGATTGACAGCTGCCGTACAAACTCGAGCGGCAGCTTGACCACTTCCTGTAGAGAAATTGAGATCACTCGCTTTAGTCCAGTTAGCGCAGAAGATGATAACTTATCTACGCTCCTTCTGTGTCTGTGCTGCTTCCGTTATCTCTGTTCTGTATGTAAAGCGCTGCGTCATCATCAGGTTAGTATGGCAGTGATAATGTACAGCGCTAACACCTTTATTAATGCACTAATGTCATGTGTTCTCACACTCATCATTAAGCCCCACATCCACATTACACCAGACATGAGGGATTTTTCATACTGCCCTAAATTCTGACGCAGATACATTCAATTTAATTCATTGACGTTAAGGCTTAGAGCTTTTTCAAAATGTAGGCACCATCTAAACAGAAGAATGTTGCTCATGTGCTAAAACCCTCCTGACATCCAAACAATGCTGCACATTGTTTTGAGGAATTTCTGCAAGAAAGCCGTCGGCCCTGAATGCATCGTGTGTGTGAGATATCTCTGTGTTACTTTGCACCACGGCCTGCGTTTGTCTCATTGAAGGACATATTTAAGGAACAGCAGATTAGCGGTGTTCAGATAGTGCTTCTGGTTGAATATTTTAATTCAAATTATGGACGTGCATGTTTACCTCCCATACTGATGATACAAATCTAGAAACACGTCTAGAACTGTGGCAGCATAAGGACTTGTGACCTGCTCATGTTTTTCTCTGTGTTTGTCATCTAAAATACTTCCACTATTCAAATGGAAAGAAGTAGAAGCTATTTACATGCAGACATCACAGCGAGCTGCACCTGACTCGCCCACATTAGGTCAGTAGTCCACTTTTCTGTCCGATGGTCTGCTCCCCTTAACTTCTGTATTTTATTTTGTCCTGTGCTTGAACTTCCTAGTTTTCTTCTATAGACACTCTTAGCTTCTATAAATAGTCAGTATTACCGTTATTTAGCAAAGATTTAGTGCCAGAGCCAAGCGGAGTGGTTACTGTACTCAAAAATAAATGTGACAACCAGTGTTTCCCCTGTCATTACACAGGGGGTGCCCTGATGGTGAAACCTATGACGAACACTGAAAACTGTTGGTTCACATATAAATCAAGGAAACGGTGACACTAAAAATATAGTAATGAGACTTGATGTAATTCTGATTATAGTTTTATTTGTCACATGCATACACAGTAGGATATGCAGTGAAATGCTTTCACACACAGGGCTGACTTTGAGAACATTATGCTGCTGCTGCTGCTGCTGCTGCTGCTGCACATACCGAACACTTTGTAGGTTTAGGTTAAATTACTGAATGGAAAACTGAATATATAATTAACCATAAAATAAAAGCTAGACTGAAATTAATAAAACCTCTAGAACTGACAGAATCCAAACTGGATCCCAAACCTGAAACAGATCTACAGGTGCAGGGGAACACTTCACTGTACCGTATCTGCATTTCCAGCACACTAAATGTTGTTGACAAGAAGAAGAGGAAGTTCAGTCATCTGATAAAGTGAGTTTGGTCTCAGGGGGGCTTCCCAACCTGAACCACATTGACACATGAGAGATGCTGCTGGTGTGCAGGTGCATATAGACATGTCTCCATGTGTAGGAAACACTGATGCTGTGTGATGTCAGAGAGTCCTTTTCAGACTCTTTGACAGTATTTATGAATTATCTATAATAAATAAACATTACTAAGGTGTTAAAACTTAAAGAACATGGAGACCCAATGCCAACAAATGTTGTGTCTTACCCCGCTGTGGATGAACTTCTCTCCTAGGAAGCAGCTCATCACATTGGAGCTGAAGTCAACAATGTTCTGAATCTGTCTGAAGGCCTGCTCCGCTGTCTGGAGAACAAACACACAAAGACAGACCAGCAGGTAAACAACAGGCTGTACCATTTGTTTAACAAACTTTGCCTTTAATTTAAGGAAAATGACTTTGGTGGGTTTTTCTTCAACACACCCAGAGTTTCTTTCATCAGAGAAATCTTGATAGCTATGCACTTCAGACTTTCAGCACCAACAGTATTAAGTATTTTTCTTGTCTAATCCTTACACATACCAACATGTCCCGTGCAGATTAAAACTGTGCATTCACAGTTTTCATAACATGACATGAGGTAGTCATGTGAAACGGATGCAGTCACACTCAGGTGAATTTCATTTTGTTTTGTTTTTTTGGAGTTAATGAGCCGCTGCCCATGTGGTTGTTGTGTTATGTTGTTCTGAGCTGTCCTGTATCAGCCACAGTATGTATTTTCTGCTCCTAGGTGGTTGAACATGTGTCATTCTTCCTCCCAACCAGGATGTGTCTTTGTGCTGGGTGTTCTTTTTATTTTTGGAAGAGAACAGTGCTCTGTAAGTGGATCTGCTTTAACAGTGTAGAACCTGTAGTGGGTGGCTGCTGGGCTGTAACAATATGTTTGCCCTCAGTGAAAAACACCTTGTGTAGACATGAGTTGATTTGATTTATTATATCATCATAAATAACTGTGTGTGGGGTTATTATTAGGCGATTTGAAAAAGGCGTCTGTGTTTGTCTAAGCTGTGCAGGATGTGAACCTGCTGTCACACAGTTCTATCTCCAGATGACGTTGGTTAGTGCTGCTCGTGTCTATGAAGATTCTCAGGCGTCCAGGTCATGGTTGTCCCAAAAAAAAAAAGAAATCCGGAAGGCCTTATCAGTTTGATGAATTAGGTTCTGAAGATAGGGCGCAACCACTCTGGGGTTAAAGTTCAGCTCAATCTTTGAAGTGTCTGCCTTAAGGTCATTCATTTAAAAAACGTGTGTGCGCATTGCCAAATAATTGAAAATTTGGCCTACAAGCATGTGTTCACTAAACCATGTACATATAACAATGTTCTGCATTAAATGTTTTCACAGAGCAGGCACATGACTCGTGTTTACCTGTGGTGGGTTTTCAGAGTCCTCAGCTGGATACTTGAGCAGACGTAAAACTCTGGAAAACTGAAAAAACAGACAAGAAGCCTAAATAAAACACACACTTGGACGACTGACTACTGCCAATTCAGGAACTGAAAAGCACTTCTACAGTTTTTGCACAGTGTAACAGGAACAGTAAATTCAATGTGGAAAACTTGAAGTAAGTCAGGGGAAAATTGCAACATTATCATTGGTCTCCAAACATTTGAGTCAGACAGTGAAGAAGAATGAAATGTATTTTAACTGTTACAGTGGTATCTGTAAAAAACATCCCCACACACACACACACACACACACCAGTCCAGAGTGCTGACAAAATGATCGCTATCAGTTCATCTTTTCACTCAGTATCTACGAGCTCCCCAGAAACCAGTTTGCTCAGGGATGACAAGTCACAGAGGAAACTAGACAACCCATTCACACGTGTTGTAGTAATGTGGTTAATGTTAACCAATCCATTTAAGTACTTTCATTTATTACTTGACATCTGAACAATGTACGGATTATTTTAGGTGCAAGCTGACACACTTTTTACAGATGAACATTATCGCTCTCACTTTTAGTCAGGCTATGAATTCTTTTTGAATAGGAGGATGTAGTTTTACATGTTTAGATCAAGTGCTCCACAGAGAAACACAGGAGATCCTTTCTGCCTGTGGCCATGAAACTGTACAACTCCTCCTCACATGTAAAGTTCTCTCTATTGCACTACATTCCACCCTGGACTGATATATTGACCCCTTTCATCCATCTTTGCTCTCTGCACTGTGTATTCTGTGTCTTCTGTATTGAGTACATAGTATTCCTGTTGGTTATCTCTGTGTCGATGTGAATAGTTGAAACATTTCCCCCCTGGTCATTAATCAAGTTTTTTGAGGCCGCCTCTCCTCTTAATTTAGTAATTACATCTTTAATGAATACATATTAAAGACAACACTGCCTAACGCAAATGCAATATATGCCATATATTCAAAAAGCACAAAACGTCTGGCACTTTGTGGCTTATTACGCCACTGTTAAAGTCATGACCTTTTAACTTGCCAATTGCTCAACAAGAAGAAAAATCCACGAAGCCCCGTGAAGGGCACGTTACCACACGCTGGTGAGAACCAAATCAGTGAACGCACCACCGTGCCCCGGCGACTCGGTAAATACGTATTAATCATCAATGTGTTAATTGCAGCCTCCGAATTCAATGTCAACTAACGGCGTGGTCCTGTCAAACAGCAGCGTGGTAAAGTGTTTCTCCCTCCGTGTTTCTTCAAACAGACCCTGCATGGAAAACTTGGAAAAGCCGCTAACGGCTAAACTGGTTCCCAGAGTTTTTAGCCTTTTGCGTGTTATGTCTCAACATTAAACAACCAGTGCGCAAATCTAAATGTTTACAAATATATATGTAGTTTCCAATCACGTGTGGTGTGTGTGCGTCAAAGCTTTGTCCCCGTGTAACGATCTTTATATTTGAGAAGTTTGACACTGGCTAGCAAGCTGGGTGTGCTAGCAAACACAGGCTAACGGTAACGAAGAGAAAAAAACCGGGGGTTGACATCTCTCCGCCCGTTATAAACTAATTTACCGAACGATTGCTAAATATTTTAATATGCAGTAACACCGAGCTGAAGATAATTTAATGTTATAAAACTGTGAACCGGGTGGTAAGCGATTTTACACTCTTCCAGCTCTAACCGAAATCGGATTAGCTTCGCGTTAGCCTGCCACCACTCACCTGTACGTGTGAGACCACCAGACTCTTGTTTCCTTCTCCGTGATACTTCCAGTCGTTCTCGTCCATTTTGTCCAGTTCCATCACACCAGCGATGACAATCTGAGCTGTGCGTTATCGACCACAGATAAGCACACAGTGACAGCGCGACATGCGAGTACTCCGACAGGAATCAGTGGCTACCAGCAGTAATTCAGAAGTACGAGACGGACTGATGCGGCTGCCCGGCCCCGGATGTACACGTTACCTACCAAAATACTACTTCCGAATGAAGGTTCAAAATAAAACTCCATTAATGGATCAACTACAAAGGAGATGGGAAAATTACATAACATTAATGTTCAACATACTGATTTAAAAATGTATTTCTCCTATTATCATATATACATATATTCAATTTAATCTATTCACAAATGTTCACTTTAGTTAGAGTAATAACCGTTTCTGTAACAGCATTTGAAATGTTACATTTATTAAGAAGCAAAATCTGAACAGTACTGGCATTGTAAAGTTCAGACACAAAAATTCAGTGGAGTAAAGGTAAAACAAGAGAGAAATGTGCAGTTTGAGTAAATGAATTTCTACTTTTAACAGTATATAAAGTCTTTATTTTGTAATATTTTAAATAAAGTTATATTATTATAAAGCATCTTATTAAACTTTACTTTACTTGGCAGACGCTTTTATCCAAAGCGACTTACAAGGAGAAGACACCAGCAATTACCATTCAAATTCTCGTAAACTCAGAGATACTACAACAAAGACAGAATTTAGTTTTATTTTCCAAAGCATGAGCATTAAGGACTGGTTTCTACTCCAACCAGTCAGTCAGGTTTAGGAAAACCCTCTGGATGGGAGCAGTAACCAGTTGCCAGTGAATTTTTTTAGGGGAATACTCATGACCTGGCTGAGTGAAAAAAAAAATACAGACAAGGAAGAATTCAAATAAATTCTATAATTACTATAAATCTTAATAGAAGACCAATGAATATTCTTCTGTTTCCAGCATTATCACCTGCTTTTTCTATATTTTCCTAAAACAAGCAATTTTTTGTTGTTTTTGGTTTGGGCATTTATGTAATTTTTATCTGTATTTTTCTTGTTCACTCTATCCAGATTGGGTCTTTGATTGACAGATTGATGAGCCTCTCCTCATTAGGTGTATTCACTACTGTCCCGCCTACTCTTCTGTGATTTGTCAAAACAGTTGGAATGATGTGTTTTAACGTGTCAAATTATGATACAGGAATGAAATATAAACTGGACCATGCGATTCTGTATATTATATATATATAAAATATTTAATTATATATAATAAATATTATTTAATTATAAACTAAAGTGTAAATAGAGTAATCAGTCTCTTACACATGCAGACATAAGAAATAATAATCCAATAATATAATATAAAAGAGCCTAAACTTAGTACATATCATTACTATTAATTACAAAATTCTATTAAATCAATGTTCTAGGTCGAGCATGATTTAAACCTGTAATAATATAATATATGCAGTAATGACACATATTTTATTATGCGAGTGTTGAAAATAGGAAACAATGGCAAGTGCCAAAATCTGTCTATGATGATCTACAGATGAGCACAGGGTTAAAAACAAAACCAGAGCTGCTCATTATTTTTAAATCAAAATGTTTTAATACATATAAAAACAACAAGACAAACACCACACACACAGCCTCACACATACAGACACCCCCACACACACACACTTGCACTATCAGGACACTGACTTTCTATACAAATCCTACAGAGAAGGCGTGATGACTGTGACGACCGCTGGGCCTTTTCACTCTGGTCATCGGCCCCGGTCGGTGATCCTGACTGAGTGAGTATCTTCTGTGACGCTGAAGGAAAACAGTCTGCACACCACAAACAGGCAGCTCTGTCACAAACAGTCTGTACATCACATCAGGATTGTTGTGTCTCTTTGTTCCAGCCAACAGGTGCTCCTTTATAACTGTACACAGCAGCCGTTAGTCCATTCCTCCAATGTCGTGTTGTTTGTACGACTGCGTTAACAGGCTCCCTGCAGAATTCACAAATAAATGTCAGACATGTCATGAAGAAGACAACACAGTTTAACTGTAGTAAAGCAGCTCTACTTGGTCATGTTACATTCACCATTCTGCTTTAATTCTCCCTCCACTCTAACAGAAATACAGGAAGGGGAAGTACATAAATCAAGTACTGTACTAGAGTACAGCTTAGAGGAAGGTACTTTACTTTGCTTGGCAGACGCTTTTATCCGAAGTGACTTACAAGGAGCTGGCGCTGGGTGTCTGGCTCAGGGACACACCTGGGAATGGATTAGGAGTCAGACGGGGTTCTAACCTGCAACCTTCTGCATCCCAGTCTCACGCTTAACCCATTGAGCTACCAGGCCGCTTTAGGTAGCTATAGTTACTTAATACAGTAACATAGGCTCTTAATACATAATATACACTGTAATTCATACTTCAAGCAAAACACAACCAAACAAACTAAGTTCAAATAATCTGTTTTTAGATCGATGTCCTGAGAAAGTTAGAAGCTAAAACCACCAGTAACCCTAACCCGTACAGAGTTTTTTTGGATACAGGGAAGCGACTGACAGCACACTGTCCAAATTAAAAAGATTCTACCACCACACGGTTACCAAGTTTCCAGTTAAGAACACGTCTTACTCGAGAAAGTCGAATTGAACCCATCGACTTCAGTGCACATTAATGCATAGACTGTCTGCCACAGTAATGCTGTGATATAACTTTGTGGCGGCCTGGTAGCTCAGTGGTTAAGGCAGAGGGCTGGGAAGCAGGAATCCGAGCTGAGTCACCCAGCCCATTCCCATTCCCCCATACCAGGTGCTTCCCTGAGCGAGACATCTCCCTAGGTGCCGCCTGCTCACTGCTCCCCCCGAGGGGGATGGGTCAAAGGCAGAAAAACACATTTCACTGCGTGTTGTACACTGTATAATGATGTATGTGACAAATAAAATTTGAATTTGATTTGATCCATTTGGGGATCAATAGTGTTATCTTATCAGATCCAACATGGAAGCGTGAGAAAACAGTGAGCCTGGTTCTGTCCAAAGTTCAAAACCCTACCAACACATAAATCCCATTATGTAACATACTGTGATTTAGAAATGACTATTAACCCTACTGCATAGTATATAACTACACCTAAAAGCTTCAGTACATAATCTCTGTTTTAATTTAATTTCTGACACTTCATCAAGCTATGAGACGTCCCCAGTTTCGAATTGTGACATATGTTTTTCACACAAAGTCAGTATTTGACGCCCTGGGTGTATTGATTTTGAGTCTCATGCTACAGCTAGATCGATTCAACATAGCATATTGTACTTGCTGTGGGGTCGACTACTTGTTGGTGTTATTTTACCTGTAGTAAAAAGAAAACAAAACCAGTTTCACCTATTTTAGCCATAATAAACTTTCTTTTACATCCGTTTATGCGTGAGACTGGTATAAAGGAGGGAATTTGCATTTTTCTGTTTCATTTAGTTGCTCTTCTTGTTAAAGTTATTAAGGTTGACTTTTCAATAGGTTATAGTTTTGTTTTTGATAATGAAACGATGTAGATAATGTTATGTTTTTTTTTCAAAAATAATAATTTCTTTAATTTTTTATCAATTCTAAATGTACCTGAACCTGTAGTCGTTTGGTAACAGAACCTTTTTGACAAAGTAGAATGAGTTCAGACATTAATACCACCTACATAAACACAAACACACGTCTGCGAGACAAAAGACAGGACCTGAGCAGCGCTGCTACAAACAAGTGCTCATGTGACATGACAAGCCCGGGGAGCGAGGTGGGAGTGGGAGCAGGAGGGTCAAAGGCCAAGCAGGAAGCAGATGAAGACTAGCCAGCTATCCTGCAGGGAAACAAGCTGCACCGTCCCACTGTTAGCAACGTCAACACCCATCTGCCAATCACAGTCCAACTACGTGAAAGTTTTTGATGACAACGAATCAGTCAGAGTAAGGCTGAGGTTAATATGTAAAGCCACAGTCTGGGAGAAATAAAAAAGTTTGTAAACATGACAGGAATCCCTGTAAATTCAGTTACTCTCAATGTAGCCTGCACTAAATTATGTTTTCATGCGTTTCTAATTTTAAACAGCTGACTCTTCAGTGAGCTGCAAATCTTTAAAAATAAAAATATATAAAACGATTTTGTCAAACATGAAGGATCAAATAAGATAAAACCAGTTGAACGAGTCTCATAGCAGCTGTGCTAATTCTGAGAAGGAAAAAAAAACATTTGGTTCAATGAACAGACACAGGTTCAAACATGCTAAAAATAAAATAACAGGTTTATAAATGTTAATTTATTTCTTCAAAAGATACAGGGTGAAGATTCTCTGCAATCTGTACTAATCAGAACCTGTTCACGGTGTCTATCTAGAGCAGGGGTGGGAAAGCCCGGTCCTAGAGAGTTTTCCAACCATCCCGGTACTTACAGTTCTGTTACAGAACTGTTGATCACTTGGACTAGGTGTGTTCAGCCCATCAGCAGCTGTAAGTGCAGGGCACACACACGGAACATGGAAAAAAGCATCAACCACGTGTTGTAGATTGTAAGACAGAGAATCAGAACCTTTATTCATGGACTGTGAATATATCCAGTGCCCAGAGATCATTTGGTAGTTGATGGCCTATGTCCACTTGACCTGCAGCTAAGTCTGGTGTCAATTTGATTAAAAGATAAGACAGAAACAAAAAAGAAAAGTTCCTGTCCAGCTTGGTTCCACAGCTTACAAAGACCCAGGCTAGAAATATTCTCCTTTTTTCGTTATACTGCTTTTGTTCATGTACATGTCAATGCGTTGTAGTAGCACAGTCGAGTGAGTGCAGTAAGCTACAGACAGAGAGCCAACAAGTCTCCTCACCCTCTTTCAACCATACTGTTTGCCATTCAGGTGGTAATATCTGTGCACTTTTATTATATGCAATAAATAATATTAAGTCAAATGCACATTCTGACACCTAACTTAACTGACTCAGATCTGAGCTTCAACAGCCACATCAAGATTTGTAAGTAAATCAACCACTGTGAGAGATTTCCTGTGCAGACAACATTACAGAAAGTCATTCTTGCCTTCGTCTACATCAGGACAGGCTACGGAAACGGTCTCCTGTCTGGTCTTCCAAAAAAAACAACTTCAGCTCGTCGTTCAACAACATTATTCCTTTTTTAAATCTTTACACTGACTGTCGGTTCACCACGTCGGAGGCTTTAAGGTGCTGCTGCTAAGTTACAAATTGCTCAGTAATATGGGGCCACACTACATCTCCGATCACTGGTGGTAGAAGCAAGTCCAAATAGAACAAAGTCAAACTGCTTTTAGCCATGCTTTGCACAGACGGAACCCACTTCCTGATGATGTGAAATGGGAATTAATTCTACTCACTCTCAAACCTAAATTAGAACATGTAAAAAGGTATGTGCATATATTTTATCAGTAACTTTTTTTCTGTACTGTTGCCCATCACAGGTCTACTCTTTACCATTTCACAAACAGTACGACAATGTTTTGACATCCAGACTGTGGCTTTACAACAGGCGGGTCTCTGTCAGCAAGCTTTGGGTGGCTGGTGTTGGGTGGAAGCAGTACAGTGTGGGAGGGGGGTTGCTGTGGAGACAGGCCAGGCTGGTGAAGTGTCAGTCAGACTAGCAGGGCAGCAGGACTAGCAGAGCTCCCAGACTCAGCAGCAGGGGTGGTGGCATGCTTACCTGGGGCCAGGACCCCCTCTGCCCTGCCCTTCATCCCTCCTCCTGCTCCTCCTCCTCCTGCGCCAGAGCTGCCCAAGGCCTCCACGGGAAAGGAGGGCCGATCACCCCTGTAGGGCTTGGGCCTGAAGGGGAAGTCTTTGTCTTTACCTTTAGAGCCTTTGGGCCGACCTGCTGCCTTCTTCTTTGACTTGCCATCACCCTTCACACCCAGCAGGGGGTGCACCTCTGAGGAGAGATGAGGAAGACACAAGGTCACAGGCCAGTTTTTTCACAATAAAACAAAGTAACCGTTAGCCAACTTTCATTTAATAACACTGGTATTCCTCTTTAGCCCTATAAAAATAATCTAATAATTGGAAATTCAATTCATTTCTGTAGCTTCGAATAACACAGTAAGTGCAGCAACTGTCATGTCACCATCTCACTCACTAAATTAAGCACAAAAAGCAGCTGAGGATGAAAGGATGTCGCTGGTATCGCATAGATTATTAACCAAAGCACTGGACAAATTACATTAGGGTAAAGGATTGAATGTTTTTATAATCCACCTAATAAAGTAGCTATATTTTACACAGTATTATTAGTTATAAGTGTATGAAAGTAGTTTCAGTGAAGCAGAGAAAGTGAGAGCAGTACAGCGAGTGTGTTTTTATGTTATAGTTGTGTATATAGTATAACCTATAATCTAAGAACAGAAAAGGTTGTATTCCAGTTCAATATGAGACCATCTCTACTTTAAAGATAATAACCCTGGCTGGTGTTTGACATTTTATAGTGTATATTTATGGTTGTATTCTTTTCTCTCACCGTCACTCGGCACCCCCTGTAGTTCAATGGTAGTGGTGCGGGCTTTCTTTTTTGCTGCACCACCTTCAGATGATGGCTGCCGCTGCTTCTTATCACTGCCAGCCAACGCGTCCTCTGGGGCAGCACCCTGGACTGAGGAGTCCGGCGGGGGGCCGAAGGGGTTTTCCTCAGGATCTTCAACCTCTGGAGCAATGGGCAGGTACAGCAGGGCTTTACAGTCCTCCAGCTCCTCATCACTAAAGAACACAAACAAAAGGAAGTGATTAGATCAGGAAGTTGCATCTCTGTGTGAACACATCTGAGAGGGAATCATTATTTGCAGTGATGTATGTGGCTGCCCTGTTCTTTCTCACCTGCTGCAAAAAGCAACTATGGGGTCAACAGAGGTAACATCCACCTCCTCATCCTCCGCAGCATCTCCACCTACAACATGTGCACAAATTCATGTCAGAGTCTTCCAGAGAGAAACAGTGAAATAAATATAAACTAATGTTAAACTTAAATTTTTTAATCTACTTATTAAAAACACTGTGTGACATAAGATTTTCTTCACTATACAACTTTAAACGGTTGTTAAATATGCGGACAACTTCTAACTGTGGTGTGTGTGTGTGTGTGTGTTATCTACCTATCTGCTCCGGTTCACTCTTGTCTTCGTCCTCAATGTCAAATTCAGACTCTCGCTCCTCATACTCAACGTTCTCATCCAGTTCTTTAAAGTCTGGAGCAAAAGCACTCCAGTTTTCCTGGAGACCATCAAAGATGCACACGTCCATAATATGTTCAGTCAGCTGATAGTCGTGTTTAATAGAGGGTAAAATTCCCAAACTTTTGTGCTCAAACATGAAATCAAATTCTTGGTTTCTGTTTAGAAAAATGAGAGATTCCACACTCACTAATTCCCTGTTACACTGCTTATTCGTGAACATTCAGTCTTTACAAGTATTACTGTCTCCTTACCACTTGGTTCTGGGCCCAGATGGACACCACTCCACTGGAGATGGAGGCAATGATGGGACGGACGGGATGCCACTGCACAGATTTAAAAAAGTAAGATGGGCAAATCCTATTCTCTAATCTGAATATAACCAAAATACAGTATACATTAATGATGTTGTGTCAACGTAATAATTTCTAGATTGTTTTCTATTGAGCCATAATTTGAGTCCAATTCTTATTCTTACAGCAACATCCAGCAGAAGCTCTCCTCTGGTTCCGTGCAGGATCTTTACCAGGTTCCCGATGCTTTTCTCCCAGATGTAGAGAGCATGCTGCCTGGCTGAGCCAGCAACAATGTACTCTCCATCCCCGGAGAAACAACAGCGCTTCCACGGAGTCCTGAACAGAGAAAACATGGGTGATGAACTAACACAAATCGGAAGAAAGAACAATGAGAGACACTTTGCCAGCGAGGGCTGAACAATGTTTGCCAACTGTATCCTGAAGAAAAGGTTGCAATTTAGGAAGACATTCACCTTTTAAACTCAAATAAACAATTTAATCTCCAGCCACACATCTTTTGATGTGATGATAAAGAATTCAGTGTTTACATACCTGTTGACAAGATCCTGTAATTTCTGCATGGGTTCAGGTTCACCATCCCGGCCACATGTCAGTATTTCCCTGCTGTCGTACACCCTGATGATCCGGTCTGCCGTGTTTATGAGGAAACAACTGCGCATGTAATCAGGATAAATTAACAAAGTAGAGGAAGCATTAGAGACAGGAAGAGAAACGTCACAAAGATCTGTTCTTTTAAAGCAGTGGACGCGAGTTTTCTGAAATCCCTTTAGCAACCATGGTGTTCCATGCATATAGGATTCCCAAGCACAAGACACATTAGGTGACATCCAAAGCAAAAAGATGTAGGCTGTGTAATCCAGATTGTTTCTGTGCATCCAGTGAAAGAAATAAAGCTGCCTCCTGTGGCTTCTCACCTGCCCTTGCGTGCAAATTCAATGGATTTGATTGCTGTGGTGTTGCTGGTGCCAGTGGTCACTCTAAAGGATGCCACCAGCTCCTGGGTGTCTGTGTTCAGCACCAGGATCTGCAGCAACAGATAGAAAGGGACACGACGGTGAAGGAAATCAGCACAAACACCAGATATAGTGAAAATAAAATATGAGTAGAGGAACCTGTATCGATGTTTATCAAACCATTAATACCAGATGTGATATGTTTCTTGTTTATTCATATATATGGGAAGTTTTTGTGCTGAGCTTTTCCTGTCTTGAAATATCTTGATGCGAAAGAAGAGAACAGTAAACAGAGTTTGACCAATAGAGGCTGACCTTTCCTTTGGCATTGCCAGTGTAGATGTACTCGCCCCTTCTGTCAAAGGCCGCCACCACATTCAGGTCCGAATCATCATCCACAGGAAGGACAACATGTTTGGAGTCTGACAGAGTCAGTAGAACTGGGGCTGACTTCATAGGACACACCAGCACCTTATCCCTAAAGAAAACATCGAAGTACATTTACCTAACACTGATAAATGAAACGGATGCCGTCAATCAAAACACCTCAAATGTAAAATGTACAGATCACTCACATATCTCTGGGATGGTACTGCAGTTTCAGAATGGGTGAAGGGAAACGGAACCTCTGGTCACAGTCCCCTGTCAGGACGTCCCACTGTGAGACAATGTTGTCTGTGGAGGCACTCACCAGCTTATGGCCATCTCGACTCCAACTGCGCGCACACACACAAATGTTTAACATTTAGCAAGTGTTTGTTAAAAAAATAATATCTCTGTGATCGCTCACTATAAATGTCCACATGGCAAAAAACATAGCACTTTTTGTTAACTCTGTCAGACCCTTTAAAAATATGATATATAATAATGATACTATTAACACTGCAATGCAGCAGTTCGGGAACTGTCTGATCACCAACATAGAAAGTGAAAACTAAATTGTGTAAGAACACAGAAATAAATTGGTGTCAGGGGCCAGAGGGAACATGAGGACTGAACAGAGGTTATTCCAACTGATACACATCAGAGGAAACCTGCAGTGTCTGTGCCACTTCTGACCAGAAGCTGTTGTTTGCCAAGTGAAAAGACGCTGAAAATTTAAATGGATGTTTTCCTGTAGTATAGATGTTCAAGAAGTTTGAAAACCAAGCCAGGTGGAACATTTTCATATAAAGCTGTGCAGTGGCAACACACCAGGCAGTGATGACTACACACACAGCATGTGTCTCACCATAAAGAGCAGACTGGGTGGATATGTGCGCTAATGATTTTGGCGATGCCCCGTGTGAGGAAGTCCCAGATAACAATACGGCCATCATTGCAGCCCACAGCCAGCAGGGTGCCCCAGCGGTTGAAGGTGCAGGTGAGGGCCATACTGATACAGTCCAGAGTGCCATCTGCCTCCTAACAAAACACACAAACACATGAAGAAAGTCAGATAGTCTGCATCACCATCGAGACAGTCAAGATGCAGTGCCTTGCATATAACTACAACTCCAGGAATATAATTACAGTAATGTAAAAACTTGAATATGTAAACAAATCTTATATATGCACTATGAGCAGGAAACGTACCTCTGGATAGTTCTGCCCAAATGATTCTAGGAGAAAAATATCAAAAAGAACAGTGATAAGAGACATTTTTCAACACACAAAAGTAAAACTACAGCTGAAGAAAATCTCTCTGTAAAAACGTAGAATTTACACGACAGAACAATTTTGAGTAAGTATGCACATGATTAAAACAAAGAAGCACAAATCTTTTCATTCTTTGCAAAAAACTGTGTTCTGCTGGTGGAAACTGGATTTCCTAAAGGAACCCTCCTGAGGGATTAATAAAACTCTATTTAATCTAATCTAAATCTGAACAGTATCTGGTTAATTCAAGAAACAGACCCTAATTTATTGAATTTAATGGATTCAATAAATGGATTCTTCTAAGCCTAAAATTTGTCAAACAGGAGTCATACAGAAAAAAAAACACTAAACTATGGACTAACCTCACATGGACACACACAATAGAGTTGTAAAACCTAAACTCCAATAGCTGACGATCTGACTACTTATTTTTCGACCAGACTTAATCTAGCTCTTAAGTCACAGTAAAAATGTCATCTGGACCAGCTCTGTCTTGTTATTTTTCCTAAATGTTTCTAGTAACGTTGAAATCCAGGTATTACTGGGTTACGTGGTCTGCACATATGATGAAACGATCAATAAACGTACACACACGGGACACGCTTTCCCATAAACAAACATTTAATTAAAACGTAATACTACAAATAACGTTATTGAATGGGGGCTAACGTTAACATTAGCTAGTTAACTTCCACATCGACTCTTTTTTTTAACAAAGTACCTATAATAGTTACTCTGGATCAAATTACATCTTATGAAGCACGCTAACGGGAGGCGTTGAAAAGAAAGTTATCGGTGAGATTGTAATAACGCATTTGATGCTAGTTTGTATCGTACAGTTTGTTGTTAGCATGCTAGGCTAACAAATGACGCTAACCAGTCCAAGCACGTAAGTTAACACTTTGCGGTGTAAGAACAGTCAGAACAATCAGAGAGTTTTATAATTACCGAGCAGTTCTAAATTCATTGTTGACCGTCTGTGGATCCAAAGTTTCTTAATAGCTTGCGTTCAATTGATATTTCCCCAAATTAGCTTCGTATTTACTTCAGCCGTATCTGCCGAGAAGACTCGCGCCGAGCTCCAGCGAGGACCCCATACAATGCGACGTTCAATCTGCCTGAAGAAAAAACAAGTGTTAGTGGAACTAGTAAGGACTTGCACTGACTTATATCCCAAATGTATTTTAATTTGTTGGTAAAATTAATCTGATGTAATGGTTTCTCTAGGACTGAGGAAAGACTCATAAGAAATACAAAGAGTATACAAATTCACATACTATGTACTTATATTTGTTTGTGTGATTGCCTGCCCCTCAGCACTCAGACTTTGTTAAAAATCTGTCACTCTGTAACGACATTTTAGATACAGTATTAAATAAAAAATATCTTACATCATCGTCAACATGATCATAATTGTTACCATTTCCTCACAAACTACAAGCGGAAATTAACAATATAAAAAACAATAATAAGAGGAAAATATATTTTTGTTGTTATTTATGTATTGTTTATCAGTTCGTGTTTGTTTGTTTTGTTGGTTGGCCTTATTTAATAAAATACTGCTGGACTCAACCTGTGACTATTATCTTTGCTATGTATTTGACTTATGTTGTGAATTGGCGCATTGAATTGAATTAAATTGAATTAAGGTCAGAGTGTAAATACTTTTTTTCTTTGAATCTAAAACATAATGTCACTTATATGACATGTCAACATAATGATGATGTTGCAGGATCCGGGGATCGATCCGGAGCTGAAGCTGCAACACCTATGCATAATTGACTTCCTGTTTTCATTTGTTTAGCTTGCGTTACAAAAATGGCACAATGGCTAAACTGATTAATTAGAAATATAATTGCAACAACAACAATAATAATAATAGTAACAATAATAATATTTAATGATGGTATAATAATAATAAAGTTGAACGGATCAACAAAGATTGGGTTGAAAAAAAGAACATTTAGATTATTATTAGCATTTCCACTCAAATGTGATTCCCTTTCTAAATATATCACGTGTTTTTAAAAAGAAAAGCAATTAAAAAACGAAAAAATAAGCAACAAAGTAAAGTCATTTTTTTAATTTATTCCCACATGAATTAAAACGTATTTAGTCTTATAATGGGGCAAATGGGCTTGGATCAATACAGTCTTACCTTACCTTATCTTATCATAATTCCCGGTATATTTATTTATCACAACAACCACGTCACTTTCCCTAACTGCTGTCCATCTCATGAATTGATGAGTCTTAATTTGAAGGTTCTGAGCGGAAGTCCAGTGCGTTGCTGTGTGTAGTTTACTTGTGGGTGTGTGTGTGTGCGTGGTTTGACTCGTGTGTGTTGAAGGCGCCACGTCGGCAGAAACAGCGGAGTGAGAAGAGACCTGCGTAGCTGTGCGTGTGAGGAGAAGTTGGAAAAGCTGTTTTTTAATGCGGCAAAGGCTGAAAACCGAGGAGGAAAAGGGTCGTTAAGAGTCAGAGTAGCAGCAGGTCTCACACTCACACGCACAGAAAATCATTAAAATTACTGCAGAGTTTGGTTCGAGCTCCAGTGTCAAGTTTCCCTGCCAGGTGTGTTTGTGGGGGAAACACGGGGAACAATGGTGAAGGTAAGGACCAGCACTTTATACTAATAATGTTAAAATATGTGGACATTTTGGATCAGAAGATTTACCAGGATGTACGTTGGAGACGGAGGTTTTTTAGCAGTCCGCTGAAGTAGTGACGATGCGCACTCCAGTTTGATAAGAGATCATTCTATCAGTAGTACCCTCTCTTTAACATCGCTTTTCCTCGCTGTGGTTAAAGAAAACTTTTTCATGCTGTCCAACAGCGTAAAAGTAAGGCCTCGCATCTTCCTGCATAAACACTGATCGAGTGTTTGGAAATCTTCATGTAAAAAACTAATATTTATCATATATCATGCTTTGGCTCCCAGGGACAGCCGTCGCAACACTTGTCAGAAAACTACATAACCTTCAGCAGTGGTTCTTAATCTTGTGATCGGGCCCCTTTAAATATAAAGTGATGATGGTTTGCAGGATAAATCGTATGAAAGAATGAAATTTAGCATTAAGCATGTGAAATTGTGACTGATATGCTATCAAAACGAAGTGGCTTAGGTGGAGTAGGCAAAGAAACTTAACTGAGGTAATAGCATCTCTTCATTTTAGACAAACTCAAACACACCAAAAAGCCATGGTGTCCTATCACTTCCATATAAATGAGAATCAGGTGAAATGTACTCTAAAAGTCAGATTTTAAAATCTTCCTAACCTCTACGTCAAACGTCAAAGGGTCAAAGGCTGCAATTTTGTGACACGAGTGAAGCCACAAGTCTGTATTTTACATTTAGGACATAATTAAAAGGACTTTGGTTTGAGCTTACCGTGCCAACTCTGACATATGTAAGCCCTGTTTTTAAACTGTAAGAAAACACTGTGTGGCGTCTGGAAGGTTTGTGTTCAGGGTGTATATTATTTGTCTTCATCAGTTTTGGTGTGAGAGTCTAAAATAAGCAGCAATTTGATAGAAGTCTGGAACTATCCGAGTAATCTAACCATGAGTAAGTCAAGATAATGAAAATGACATTTGATATCAAATTTAAATATCTGACAGTTTTCAGTACCCACACATTTAGACACATTTTAGTCACATATTTAAGTGTTGACATTTTACAGTACAGTTTATTCTGAGTAAAGGAATCTTAGAAATTTCCTGTGTTTTCCAGAATGTGAACAGCGTTAATATGGAGCCCCAGCCTGGCACCAGCGTGGCCTCAGGAGAAGCTGATCCCACCTACAGTCAGTCTCCAGAGGGTAAGTAAGAAGCTCCCTCCCCCAGGCTGCGACTAACATCGACCGGGAATATGGTGCAATCTCTGCTCACATATTGCCTGTTGCTATTTCAGAAACTTGGGTTTTTATCAGGGGAATGTGTTTGTTTGTGTAAGAGTGTCTGCAGCCCTAAGCTGCTATTTGTGTCTCAACACTGTGAGACATTTTGCACCAGCACAGTCCCCTGTTGCTGCTGTTGCAGCTTAGTCAAAAGCAGCGTTACTGGATGAGGCCCTATTTCTATCAGATCTGATGACACGAGGTGAGATGTAGAGATCAGACCATCAGTTCTGGTGTTAACCTCTGCTCACTGAGTTTCAACCACACGAGCTGTAGCAGCCCAGTCTGAAATATCTGAAGGCGGATTAACCCAGAAGTTAAATCATCTTCATTAGCGCCATCATCAGGTCAATGTTTTAATATTCCAGCATTCATCTGAAGGATTAGCCAAATAATAATATTTGCTGCATCTTGTGTTAAATTTGTTTTCAGACTCTGGTAAGGACCACGTGACAGCTCCGCCCGGCATGGTGTGGCGTGTGACTGGTGGCCTCTTCAATGTCACCAAGGGCGTTGTTGGTGCTGCTGTGGGTGGAGTGGCCTGGGTGGGAGGCAAGAGCCTGGAGATCACCAAGTCAGCCGTCACCACAGTGCCCTCAATGGGGGTTGGGCTGGTAAAGGGTGGAGTATCTGCTGTGGCCGGTGGAGTCTCCACCGTGGGCTCGACGGTGGCCAATAAAGTCCCGTTCACAAGCAAGAGGAAAGAGAAGGGTGAGTGAAGAGGAGCAGGATGATGGTGAAGATGATTGATGACGACTTGCCCCCGCCCTGAGCCAACAGAGCTGTCTGCCAATCACACTCCACGGTGCCTTCTCACACCTCGGTCTCATCACCATAACGAGATCTAGATTTTGATCCAAATGCTACATTTACTACCTAAAAGTTTCAGTAGTACTGCAACAATACCGCATACAACCAGCAAGAAACGCTGATCACCATCACGCTTCATGCAATCCTTGTCTGTCCTGGAGGTGTAGAGGTGGCTGGATGTATGACTGTAACAGAATATTTGGCTCCATTCAGACTTCATGGACTGGAATCCACTCAACATGTGATGAACTTCTTGATGCTGTTGAATCTTTTTTTTTTTAATCTGTTTACAATCCAGACTGAGACTGCTCCAGTGCTCCTCCTTCTCCTCTTCTTCAGTCATTCCAGTCTGCACACATGTGGTGAAATGTTTCTGAAGTAAAATGCTGTTTTTTTGTACTCTTTTTTGTGATGGTATTGAAGTGATATTGAAATGTATGTACGTTCAAAAATAGAACAGATAAAACTAGGAATCAGCAGCGTTTTTCAGTCTACAGACGTCACTGCATTTGACCTTGTTTATTCTTTGGAATTGCCTGAGGGGGTGTTATAGCCAGCAGCCTTGGATCTGCATGTAGGAACAGCATAACTGCTGGGTTCAGGTATTTTCCACGGCTATTTTACTGTTGAAATGTTGTTTTTCTTCAGTATGTGTGAAATGTTTAAAATGCTGCATTGAACCATGGCAAGTTTTTGTTTAGTTCTTTTTCTGTTTTTCAGCAGCTTTTGGTTCATTAATGGTTGTTGTGAGAGAGAAAAGTGCCTGATGTTGTGTGACCTGCATTCTAATGTAGTGCAGTCAATTTTCATGAACATTTGTATGAAATATTTGCATTTCAACGCAGCATTTGAAGTGAGAGGGAGAAGAAGAGACGTAACTGTCTGAATGTTTTGTGTTTGTCAATATATCAATAAAGTAGCTTGGTAGTCTAACTTTATTTAACTGGAGTCTTTAGTTTACTTTACTTTGCTTGGCAGACGCTTTTATCCAAAGCGACTTACATGGAGCTAGCGCTGGGTGTCTGGCTCAGGGACACACCTGGTAGAGGATAGATTAGGAGTCAGATGGGATTCGAACCTGTGACCTCCTACAGCCCAGTCTGATGCTTAACCCATTGAGCTACCAGGCTGAAACAGACAAACACACTAAAAAAACTAAATGAATATATGAAAATAGTACAGTAAACAAGAGAGAAGTGACGTAAATAGAATAAATAATTCAAATGCAAAACTAAAAGTAATGTGGTACTTCTGAAAGAAGTCATTGTTGCACAGCCACCGCTTCACTACAAACAAAAGTATGTGTAATTAGGACCTGACATTCATGGTTAGAAGATTAAAATTTAAAATGCTGCTTTGTTTTGACCTTCATGATGTTCACCTCAGATCACAGTCAGTGATCAAAAGGTTATTTTGTAGGTGAAATAATAACACTGGCTGTCAAGGTTCATTAAAACACATTAACTTTTTAACGTAGGGCTTATTGTACTTGTTGTGTTGTAACGCAAACTATGTTTAATACCAAAATCACACAGGAATAAGAAGCTCAAACAAAAGATGAATATAAACAAATGTCACTGCAGAATGGCCACAATCCTACATGAACAAAAACATAAAATATCCCACTGTTCAAACCTGCCTTAAAGAAACTAGAGACCAAAGTGGCTGCTATGGACACTAGTGACCCAGTTACTGACTGAATTCATGTGTGCAGATGAGAACAGCAGGTAACTGGGCATATGGGTATGTGTATGCAGCAGAGAACTGAGGAAAACAAAAGCAGGGCACCCAAAAGAAGAGAAACTAGAGGTATCTCATTAACCTGACAAACCTGGGGAAGTTGTGACAGATGTAATGAAAGTCCCAGCAGGTGGTTCTGAGATACAGCCTCGATGAACGCGCACTCCCAAGAAGTGACCTTTATCACCAAAATGTAATCAGTTTACTGCTGAGCCCAAATGGGCATTTCTGTCAAAGGGAGACAGACAATATGACAAGGACACAGTGCATCATGTTTTATTCTCCTGTAATAAACATACAAACATGGGATATTAGTTATACAGTAAAGAAAAACGTCATCATACAAGCAGAAGTGGTAGGAGTACATGAGACCAGTAAAATGTAATCACCTAATGTTATTTTAAAATGTTCTATTCAGTTCCTCTTAATGAAAAAGCAAATGTTGGGGCAGTATTTTTGATATAAAAATACAGTATATATTTTATATTTATATGTTAAAAATATAGTGGAAATAACACCTTCGCCAACCTCCCCATTTGAACTGCTATAGTAAGTGTGGAGGTAAAAACACACAGAGTGAATTCAAGTCGAGCATTTTCTTTTTTCATTTTGTGTTCAATTTGCCCACAATAACACTTTAACTCGGTTATTAGAATCTGCATGTGCAAAGCAACTAAAGCGCAGGGGGCGCTAATGCTACAAACTGCGGGCCCTGCTGTGTCTAAAACCTAAAGGAAAAGAAGAAGAAGAAACGAACCCGGAAAAAAAGCGGAAGTGTCGCTGCAGCCTGTTGCCACATGTTTCCTCACTGATTGTACACATGATGTATAATTCTACTTGTTGAGGATAATACTGGGATAAAACCAAGAAATGAGACTTGCGCTCGTCCTATAGCTTAAGGTAAAAAAGCTGTTTATCCGTTAAAAGACCGTTTATCGGTCAGTGTTTAGCTCCGGTCTCAAACTGCTAGAAAATGCAATTTTGTAGAAATTTAGACATCGCATCTTGAAAGTAGTATTTAACATTGTAGTTGTCTAAAACATGAATTTTATTAGGTTAGATTTACGCACGTTAGGGGTAGATACTAGCAGGGTAATTGTTATTTAACCAGCTGTCACACAGACTTTCAGTATAGTATCAAGTGCTCTTTATTAATTTCAGTAAAACTTCCACGGTGTATAAATAATCTTACCCTCTACGTAAGTGTAAAGGTACTAGCATCTGAATAAAGTATCAACGTATAGTACTAAACTACTGCAAGTACATCACTTTGTAAACATCACTGTTATTTGAGACGAACAAATGTAACTACATTTGTTAGAATTAATGTTGAATTGAAGTAAAAAGAATTGTTTTTTTCTTCTGAAGGGCGGAAGGGCCAGTTCTTTTTTTATTATTTAAGATTAGTTATTATAATATAATAAGTAATCTTAAGTAATATAAGTAATAATGTAGAAAACCCAACAGTTCCACTTGAGCAACAGTGGAGAGGAAAAACTCCCTTTAAGAGGAAGAAACCTCCAGCAGAACTAGGCTCAGGGTGGGCGGCCATCTGCCTCGACCGGTTGGGGTTAGTGGACAGAGGAGAGAGAAAAGAACAGCAGGTAA